>MCJB01024139.1:92806-112067 GCA_002018475.1 Nicotiana obtusifolia
CCCCCCCTCCCCCTCCTCTTCCTGTTAGCTAAAATGTCCACAAGTTTAAAGACTCTCGAGCAACTATTCTGTTACCCAAATGCATAACATATATACTGGCAAGAAAGTTCATTACTGCTGGCATCCAATTCGATCGAGTTTCATAAAACTATCCACAAAATATAGTTGTTGAAGGGGAATCTTGGAGCAATGGTAAAGTTGTCTCCGTGTGGTCACGGGTTCGAACCGCGGAAGCAGCCACTAATGCTTGCATTACGGTAGGTTGTCTACATCACAACCCTTGGGGTGCGGCCATTCCTGGAACCCTGCGTGAACATGGGATGCCTTGTGCACCGGGCTATCTTTTTATCCACAAAATATAGTTGTTGTACCCATCCAAGCAAACAGGCAAGATACATGTGCTGATTTTCTAGTTTTTATGCAAATCATTTAATGAGAGAAGAGTAACTTTGCCTACGTGAAAAGCAAAGGCGATCTCAAGAGGAGGGCCGTGGAAGGTTAACAGCCAGCATAAATAGTCAAATCACGGTGAATCTTTTAGGATACAGAGAACCTCATACAGCCAACCCAACTAGTTGGAGACTGAGGCATAGCTGCATTGAGAATTGTTCGAGGAAACTAAGATTCCACCTTTCTGAAAGGGGAATGCTCAGCCGCAGGTGAGAGGAAGGGAATAAAAGCCCAGGCACAGCAGTCATACCACTGAACTACACCCATTGAAGCTAGAAAATATACTTAAATGTAAACACACATCAATACTGCATGAGCTCAAGGCACTACCTGATGAATACTCATTTCCTCAAGACTTATGTGTGTATAAATCTTGTCCTTGGCCAAAGCTGTAATATCACTGCCAACCATAGATTCAGTAAATTAACCCAATGAAAGTCTACATACACTACAAAATCTACCAGTGTGAAGTATGGCAAAACAACTATTCATTTATATACCTTCGGGAATATATATCCAATAGGGAGTCATTATCATCAACAATGGGAATTGCACTAACTTGAGCTGCAAAGGGAACAAAAACATATATAAGAGATGCAGCAAGGTGAAACTGAGATCAGACAGTGTATATCACTAGCCAAACAGTGTATTGAATCACTAGCCAAAACTTATCACCATGAGACAAATAGCATTAAGATTCCAAAAATTGAGAATTCACATTCTTCAGCAATAACAGTGTGAAGTAAACTTTTTAGCGGGCAAGTATATTAATTAGCAATTATACATGATCTTAGCCAAAAGACTGAGAAAAGATTAACCTTGCACTAACAAATCCAATGCTGCATTTAGAGAGGCAGTAGGCCTCAACATTGCCAGTGGTTGTCGATTTGGCTCTCCAATTTTTGGAACCCATGTGCCCAAAGGAATTGCACCAATTGGCAACTGAAGAATTGGTAAAGATTCTGGAGAATGCTTGAAATACCTGCAAATATCTGAAAATTAACAAAGTTGTGAGTCACGAACCCAAGAGTCAGTGAGCACCCAAGAAAAATTTAAAACTCACGTTTTAGTATCTCAGAAAGAGAAGCAAGATATAATAGCTGAGGATATGATCCATCCTGAGCTGGTGAATGAATTATAGGTATTGTAGCCACCCCATTTTGCAAAATTTCCAATGCTACATTCTTCAAGTTGTCATCTGGCCCTGCCTGCATTGCATAGTGAAAATCAAGCCATGTAAAAGAAGTAAATGACTAGCAATAGGTCCTAAATACACAACAGAAGTCTGTGATTCATGAATCAGGACATTAGACTAACAATGTTTTATACTTTTGGTGTAAGGAAAGTGCAGCTGAAAACTTATTTCAGTATTTGGAAGTCTTGGATACGCTGAGCTGATTATTGTAACAGCTATCCCAGATTCTCTTTGTTGTACTTTTCTGTACCTCCTTGGTACTTCTTTCAATAAATTTAACCTACCTTATAAAAAAAACAGATGACTAACAGAAGTAAAAGAAAAAAGTACAGGCATCTTTAGCAAGAAAAGTGCCATAATGGCCAGATGCAACTAAACAAGTTTAATCAACTGATCTCACATTAATACAGCGCATCAGCAATGACTAAATAGGCAAAGGGAATGCCACTCTCTCCTACAAAATAGAAAAAGTGTGCAATTCATAGCAGCAAAATTGCAATGATCTTAGTAGGCCTTCATCATTTTCATTTTCAATCATCAAACTCATGATTGATTCCAAGGTATAGGATACAATAACAAGTCGATATAAACTATATCAGTCTTATTATCTACTCTTAGAGAACCATAAAAGAGCAGGATCTTATTCTCCAGGCTGTCTATTACAAATACAAAAGCATGATTCAAATGCTTGAAGATTTCCTTCAACCAAAATCTGTAAGTTACAGATATGGATGGCAATACTGCAGCAAAGTGCTTGAGAACGTAAATGGGGATTTTAAGTGTTTAACAATAACCAAAAATATACATCACAATTGCAAGGCGAAAGGATAAAGTCAAATCTGGGTTATGCACACTGACATTTTCAAGCAGGCCAAATCAACTCACCCAGACAAGTCGTCGGGGAACTGATTCACCATGCTCATTGGCTTGTCTGCTTAAGTAAGATTTTGCCTCTTTCCATGCAGATATAGTATGTGTCTCAAGCTCTTCCTCCGTCAGATTGGAACCATGATTCCCAAGCTGCAATAGGCCATGGTTTTTTTAAAATCCATCACTTACGAGAGCAAAGAGTAAAACATCCGAATGTCTTTCTCAGAAACATACTAATGAGGGAAAATACACCCTAGATTCTCACAATATGTGTTGCATGAAGGATTCACTATTAACAACATTATGAAACTATAACTAAAATGGCAAAATTGCAAGAAATTCTACAAACAACTTCAAGTAGCAAGTTAGCACTAAATGTATCATGGCATGGTGTCATAAAAGATTAAACATGAAAATGGCAATCAGCCAGAAGACGAAATGAATGCCCCCATAAACCTACCAGCTGATTTCAACTAACTGATCGTTGATTTTGAAATGAAGCATGACCATAAGACCACAGCCGTTAGGGGAAACAAAAAATACATAAATTTAGCTAGATCCCACCACATAAACCCACATTTTGATGGAATGCAAAGGCATATTATGTCAACAATGGAAACTTTCTACATAGAACTCACAAGAAATAACAGCATAGGTACAAAGATACAAAGTCAAGTGTTAAGTAATTTGGCTAGATTACCAAAATGGCATAATTACAACACTTACCTAGTTATCATATAAAACTTTTGGTATCATCTATTTCTTTTTTAAAAGTTTCCACCTTTCTTAGCTTGGAGGTGGTCAGGTTCCTACATGGTGCGGGTTTTTCAGCTTAAAGAGAGGGGAATATTATTTCTGTACAGTTTTGCAACAATATAGATGGAAGACAAAGCCAAAGCTGCTCAAACATACATAAATCAAATAAAAGCATTGGTATATCCAAAATGCATAATGGATCATGTTATGATAGGAAGCAAGCACAAAATAAAACCAGAGGGCTACCATCAAATGTCACTTTACACATACTTCACCTTCAGCATGTCTATAGATAAGACAGATACAAGGGTACCTCCAAAGCAGTAACAAAAGCATAGAACCACAAAGGGAACAAGCCAGACCACATTGTAAGCCCAAAAAAGGGGACCAGCATCAATCAATTCATAACAATTAGAACCATACAAGATGTTGGAAGAAATACAAATAATAATAGCAGCATATTAGTGCTAAAGGAATTTGTCAGTTAAAAGACATAACCAAAACTTTAGTCGAGATGCGTGCAAGCTGGCTGGACACCATGGTTGTCCTCCCCCCCCCCCAAAAAAAAAGACATAACTAAAACTTGAAAAGAGCTCTGTGTACCTCTCTCATGATTAAAATAAAATCCAAAGCGCTAAGGACTCCAACAAATTGTCCCCTGTTGAAATCCCATAAAGGAGCCATAGGAATACCCTGAAAATAATACGGCTCAGAAACAGATCTTACAAGATTTTCAGGAAGAGAATATCTAGAAGTATAAACAGCATAATGGAGAAGGCAAAGCCAAATCTTTTTATTTTTATTTTTAGTGAATAGGGCAATGCACAATCTTATTTTCAAAGTATGCTAATAAACTGACTATAGCTGCAGATGAAGCAGAAGTATTAACTAACAAGTCATTCTATTCCCATTCTAGTAAACGAACAAGGCTCATACAATAATGCTTGAGAAATCACAAATTACAAATATGATTCTATAAGAGAATCAAAAGGTGCTTAGCACTAGATTAAGCATATTCGGAATGTCTGACATCCACAAACTTCTGTTCGATGACCATCCTGCCTTTTCTCTTTTAAATGGAAATGAGGCTTGAAGGCTGGAGCCAACGGAAGAACAGTTCTCAAATGTGACAAAGTCTGAAAGTACCATACATATCATGATACAAACAGGACATCTAGCACGATAGAAGATATACCTGCTCATGAAGAATATGAAATGCTTGCTTTACGGGTAAGTCAACATCCAAAGCAATGACCTGAAAAATAGGCCTAATCAGGAACGGCAATAAAACACTCATACCCATCACATCACCTAGACAAAATATAGGATAAATAAATCAAACCTTGCTTGACCCTGGAAGCAACTCATAAGCTGTATGTGTTGATAGGACTGCAGATATACGGTGAAGGGAAATATCTAAATCTGTCTGTGATATCCTGGAAGCATCATCTGGCAAAGCACCATCTGACACTCTTACCTACAACAGATATAAGCAAAAAGATTTTTAACAAGTCAAAAAGCAGTGTCACTAGCTCCCCCTCTAGAGGATATAAGAGAATATGTTAAGAAGGGAGTAAAGAAGTCACATAGGCAATAATGGTTGAACACCAGGTGCTTCAAGATCACTTGTTTTAGCATTTAATTAGTGGACCAAAGTGACTGGTGTCTCACAAATAGATTCAGAGGTTCTTAAAAATGTCATCAAGTCATCCTGCCTCGGAAAACAAGGAGCTAGAAAAGAAGATTCTGATAACCATCTTATTGACATCCTCATACCACAAATGAGCTGGTTCAGCAAAGAATAAACATAAATTATAAAGTTAATATGGAGGCTTCATGTCCGACCTCTTCAAAAAAACTGGACATGTAGAAGTTAACTATTGATTATGAATGATGGCTGATGCACCAAAAGAATATATACATACAAAAGCATAAATCCTCAACTCCAGGTACAGAATAGTGCATACAGTGTGATGGAGAAATCCATTAAAATGATAGTAGATACACTAAGAAAGTCTCAATATCCTAAGCACTCATGAACGACTTGCAATGTTCAGCAATTTGCACGAGTACAGCATTCTCTTACCAACCGCTGAAAAGCCTGACTATCCACATCCATGCTAGAACTAGGAGGTATTCGTGGAGGTATTACTGCTGGAAGGTAGTCCGATTCTCTAGCCAAGAGGACAGTATTAACTGTTCCATAGCTTCCACTCACAAAAGGTTGGTTCTCATCATGTCGCCCTTCACCATCAACAATGAACTTGTACTGCAAGTAAAGTATGTAACCAGAAATCCTTTATCAGTTCATGTAAGGAAGCTGAAATGCTAAATCTAATGAGGAAAAGAAGCAAAAAAAATTTAGTGCTGCATCAAGAAAAGGCAAATGATATTAAAACTCAAAATCATGACACAGATAAAAATGACTCCCAGATCTGAGACACAGATAAGATGCAAGACTTCCGAAGGCCGTCCCGTATTTCTCTCGTCATGAAAGAGAAAGTGCATGGGAAATGCTGGCAAGACCTCACACTTATAAAAGGCTCTTTCTTGTTTTTTCTTAATTCTGAAACCAAAGTTTTGGCAAGCTTTCAAACTGAACAGTCACAGCTGAGTATGAACTCTCTGTCTACTACAGTTGTCTAGAAGAACTAATTAAACATCTGCCAGGCAGTTCAGGTGTCTGTTTTTGAATTTATACAGACTAAAATAAGGATAATGCCCACACCAGCAAAGGAAATGCTTTTATGCTGGTCTAGAAAGAAAATGAGTAAGGACCGTAGGAGTGCTTGCTTAGCAATAGCAGCTTGCCTTTTGGCAATGTGGAAGGAAATGAATCATCTTTAAAGTAAGGCCGCAGCAGTAAATGGACTTACATACAAAAGCTTGTATCTTTTAGCAATTTGGTGCAACCTAATGAATATGTATGATCTAGATACCCTGCTCCTTGGCGTTGGTTTAGATGACTATAATGGCGTACTTACCCCCAAAAAGACGGCCTACTAGCATCCCCCTCTAGCACCCCACTCAGATGCTTCCTTCCATTACATCTCTATTCTCACTTAAAGGCAGGAGTTTCCACACCAGAAACGAATTTCAATCCAACCAATATCCTACGAGGCCCACATACTTGCTGTAGTAAGTCAAATAAAACATGTTATGACTATCTAAGCAGCTCATCAGCAAGTTTACACACTGGACTAGGCGGTTACTGGTCTAGGCAAGTAGCAGCAAGGCTTAAGAAATCCCAAAATCAGGGAAAGTGTTTTCTAATTTGCTCTAGACTGAAGTTAGGTCACCTTTCGATATCTACAAGAACTAAATGATTTGTCACAATAGACAGCATGACAGCCTTCGACAATCGACAAACATGTGAAAACTAGTCCTACTGCTATCCAACTACTTACTAATTAAAAGAATAACATCCACAATTGTTTGCTATCCACTAGCAAAGCATATAACTACTGAAACTAATAGTACTATCATCTGGTCAAATCACTTCTATAAAAGACGTAACTTTACAATATTAATCCATAATACAAAACAAACCTGGTGGTAACCAGGTAATATGCTGCAAATAGTCTGAAATACAGTTGGACATCCTTCAACAGGAGTCATCGGCCATTGCGACCACCTTCAAAAATTATCCGTAAGAAACACAAGATATTAGGCAAGAAACAGTAATGAGCGCGCACACACTCACAGAGACAGAAAAAAAAGACAAGAAACAGTAATGAAATGAATTGTGCCAGCTTAAAGTTAGTACCCAGTAAATGTGCCACTCAAGCAAACACTTCTTCCCCCGTAAGGCCACACAAAACGTGTCGGAATCAGAGCAGTGCCACTGTCCCGTGCATAATCCATACCAGCAGGATACATTCACTCTCCAAATTATATTAAAACACACCCCCAGATACTGTACTACTCTAAATTCTAAAATGCTGAAAATTTATATTATAATCTGATGAATGCAGCACAAACAAATTAAAAAACACAATAATTATGGTTGACTCATGACACGAAAAAGCGTCAACTTTAATAATACTAACCAGCAAGACACAAATTAAATGAAAATAAAATAACAGATACCCACTAGAGGTAAAGAAAAAGAAAAAGCTAAGAACTTTACACACCAAAAGGAATTTTAAGCAAATACCAAAATTAATAGATGAAATGACAAATAAATCTGAAATTTAAAATTTCCAATATGATTGAACGATAAAATGGTGAAAAAGCTTCGATCTTTGGGACGAAAGGGAAGTCGATCAGCGGAAATGAAAACCCTAGAAATGTGAAAATGGAGAATTGAGTTAAAATTTTATTTAAAAAAGGGAAATGCAGAGAAATGAAGAATTATAGAGAGAGATAGGAGAAAACCCTAACCCAGTTTTTTTTTTTGTTGCTTCAGAGGATTTTTCCCAAATTTTCTTGAATTGAAAATGAAGATGTTCTTTTTCCGCTATTGAGAAAAGAAAATATAAAATCGACACGTACGAAGTACTGTGAGATGCAGGAAAACGGAGCGGAAACGGGGCAAGTACAGACCCGACAGTGACAAATTGAAAACTGAACACTCCACTAATATTACTTCTTAGTGTTGCTCTTGTTGTGTTTTTCTTGGGTTAATTTGGACTTTGGAGGGTAGCCAAAAGTGGAGAAAGAGAGGTATTGGGTAAAATTATGATAGAAAAGTCATATACTTCGATGGTTGATTGGGTCAAACGACTGTTTTTGCATCACGGTGGCATAAAACGTATTGTTAGTATGAATATGAAATTTCTCGTTTTGATGAAAAGAATTGAACGAGTAAGAATTACTCTCAGGATTGTGAAAAGTGAAACAATTGGATGCGCAAGAATTAAAGTCACTATGGTTTAAAGCGAAAAAATTGAATGAATAAGAATTACTATCATGATGGTATAAACTGAAGGAATTAAATGAGTAAAGAATTACCGTCACAATGGTATAAAGCGAAAGAATTGAATGAATAAGAATTCTATCATGGTGTTAAGCGAATGAATTGAATGAGTAAAGTTGATGGTTTAAAGCGAAAGAACTGAATGAGTAAGATTTACAGTCATGATGGTGTAAAGCGAATTGTTGAACGTGAAAGTTTTCATTTTCGTTGAAAAACCAAATCAGTAAAAATTACAATGTTTTGGAAGATTGTTTTTTCTCGACGAAAATGAGTTATCCATATAATTGAGAATATTTATCTATATATATATATATATATATATATATATATATATATATATATATTGTATATGATCGAGAATGAGTTTGCCTGCGACATGAAATGACACGCTAAAAACATGACAATGCAAGACCGAAGATTGCCCCCAAGTCACACGGGACTAGTACCGGGGGTCAGAACATTTGCCTTCGAGAATATTGAGTCTGAGACCCGGGAGTCGACCCTAGCCCCGAACAAGCTCGAAGAAACATTGTTAGCATGACCAACAGAAGACCGAAATATTCATAACTGGGCAGATGTTGCAGCGGGAATCTCAGTGCTTATAACAAGGAACCGGCAATCAGCAAATCAAGGGATTTTTACCGTTTACATAATTGTACCTAAAGTAGGACTCCTCTACTATATAAAGGGAGGTCTAATAATTCATTGAACACATTATATCATGCATCCAAAGCAATATATTATTATCATTTCTCTTTAAGCTCTTGGTCTTCTGTATCCTGACACTGATCGAAGCATATCTGGCTCGAGAGTGATTAACCTTCCAAGGCTAAGACTGTTCAATTCGTGTGGTTTACATTTACTTTGTCATTATTTATTTCAATCGCAATCTCATTTATCTTTTTGTGTCAAGTTAGTCTACATATCCTTAAAACCACTTACAAATTTAATTGTTATCCAATTTTGAGGATAAACAGTTTGACGCCCACCGTGGGACTACGGATAATAGTGGTTATTTGATACAAATCTCCATAACATACACTACTTTATACTTGTTCTTTGAAGTATCTCTAATTTCAGGTTAAAACTTAAAATATCAAATTCTCAATCAGCACCGCTACATGTTGACAATGAGTATGGTCATCGCGATGAAAATAACAACATAACGCCCGGTGGCGAAGTACCGCCAGTTGATCGCATCGGAATTTAGGTTGCAGACCCAATTGACACTAATTCACATGTGGCTATCGACACAAACCTGCCTACCGACCTCGAGAATAGCGTCCGTGGTGGAGCTCGATCGTCGGCTCAAAATACACAAAATGTTGGTGGAGATTGGATCAGTTTAAGGGTGATCTTCGAAATGCTTCAGGCTCAACAGGCGACGATAACTCAGTTACATAACCAAAGCTGTGAACCGAGCAAAGTTGACCCCGATCCATCCTGGAAAGTCATCCGCAGGGATGAACCGGTCGCAGAGGTCAAATGAAAATGAATCGGGAACTAAACCCAAGATCATAAAGATGCTCGAGGAACTGACAAAACGGGTAGAATCAGGGGAGAAGACCATCGAAGCTAATGACAAAAAGGTAGAAACCTACAATTCCGGGGTAGACCAAATCCCAGGAGCACCACCAATATTTAAAGGCCTGGATTCCAAGAAGTTCGTGCAAAAATCTTTTCCTCCAAGCGCGGCTCCAAAGCCAATCCGTAAGAAATTTCGCATGCCCGAGATTCCTAAGTATAACGGAACGACTAACCCAAATGAGCATGTAACCTCTTACACATGTGCCATCAAAGGGAACGACTTGGAGGATGATGAGATCGAGTCTGTCTTGTTGAAGAAGTTCAGAGAGACCCTGTCAAAGGGAGCTAGATATGGTACCACAACTTACCTCATAATTCTATGACTCATTTGCTATACTTGCATATTCTTTCGTGAAAACACATGTCGGGGACATCAAATTCAAGACCAAGAAGTCGGACCTTTTCAAAGTAAAACAGAAGGATAACGCGATGCTCAGAGAGTTTGTGTCCTGATTTCAAATGGAGCGAATGGACCTGCCACCAGTCGCTAATGATTGGGCCGTTCAGGCTTTCACCCAACGACTCGATATTCGAAGTTCATTGGCTTCAGAGCAGCTGAAACAGAACCTGGTGGAATATCCGGCCGTCACTTAGGCCGATGAACATAACCTATATCAATCGAAAATCAGGGTTTGAAGATGATCAACTTGGGGGCCCTTCCAGGTTCGTATATCCCCGTCAGAACCATTGACAGAGTCAACAGAGACATCAATCGTGAACTGAGATCGAACAAGGATCGATATTAGCCGTATAATGGAGACCGAAGAAACATCGGGTCCGGACGGAACTCTATGAGAAATGAAAGAAGAAGTGATTGAGGTAAGAGCAACGGGAAATTCAAGAACAAAAACAGCTTCGACAGGCCCATCGGGCCTAAAGAAGCACCAAGGTTATCAGAATATAACTTTAATGTCGATGTTGCCGCTATTGTATCAGCTATCAGACGCATCAAAGATACCAAATGGCCTCGACTTCTACAATCTGATCCAACCCAAAGGGATCCTAACCAGATGTATAAATATCATGGAACTCACGGCCACAAAACATAGGATTGCCGACGGTTGAGAGAGGAAGTAGCCCGACTATTCAATAACGGGCATCTTCGAGAATTCTTGAGTGACTGAGCCCAGAATCATTTCAGGAATAGGGATTCTAACAAGCAGACTGAACAATAAGAACCTCAACACGTTATTAACATGATGATCGGTGGGGTCGATGTCCCTCATGGTCCGATGTTGAAGCGTACCAAAGTGTCCATCACGAGGGAAAGACGGACTCGAGATTACATACCGGAAGGAACCTTGCCTTTCAACAACGAGGACGCGGAAGGGATTGTGCAGCCCCACAATGATGCACTGGTAATATCTGTACTCGTAAATAAAATTCAAGTTAAACGTGTGTTAATTGATCCAGGTAGCTCAGCCAACATCATCCGTTCGAGGGTCGTGGAGCAGCTTGGTCTAAGAGATCAAATTGTGCCTGCAGTCCGAGTTCTAAACGGATTCAACATGGCATGTGAAACTACTAAGGGTGAGATAACATTAGCGGTGAACACCGCCGTGACCATCTAAGAAGCTAAGTTTTATGTGATCGAAGGAGACATGAGGTGCAATGCTTTGTTCGGGAGGCCATGGATCCACAACATGAGAGCAGTGCCTTCGACACTGCACCAGGTGCTGAAATTCCCAACACCCAATGGAATCAAAACAATTTATAGAAAACAACCGACTGCCAAGGAAATGTTCGCGGTCGATGAAGTGATCCCAGCATCCACAATCTCAACATTAGAGGATCCGAACCATATGGTCAAAGCCGGAGCCAAAGAGAAATCACTGATACCAGCCTCGACAGAATCGGAGGAACGAAGGGTAGACGAGGATGATGACTACGGGGTCCCTAGATATTTCATAGCCCCTCATGACTCCGACACTACAAAATCAACGGTTGAGGAACTGGAACAAGTCGTATTGAGTGAAAACTTACCCGATCGAAAGGTGTACCTGGGCATGGGGTTAAGCCCCGTGCTTAGGAAAAAACTCATTCAATTTCTTGTAGCTAATAAAGATTATTTTGCTCGGTCCCACCTTGATATGACAGGGATCCCCCCTGAGATAACCACTCACAAACTAAGCCTAGACCCGAAGTTTCATCCGGTCAAGCAGAAGAGGAGGCCCAGTCTGAGGTCAAACATGCTTTCATCAAGGACAATGTATCTAAACTCCTTAAACTAGGGTCTATTAGGGAGGTTAAATACCCGAAATGGTCAGAAAATGTAGTAGTAGTCCCTAAAAAAGGGAATAAATTAAGAATGTGTGTAGACTATAAGGATTTGAATAAGGCATGTCCCAAGGACTCTTTCTCTTTGCCCAACATCGATCACATGATCTACGCCATGGCCGGCCATGAGATGCTTAATTTGTTTGATTCCTACTTTGGGTAAAACCAAATACGGATGAACCCGGGTGATCAGGATAAAACCTCCTTCATCACTAAATATGGCACATACTGCTATAACGTGATGCCATTCGGGTTAAGAAAAAACTTGTGCCACTTACCAATGCCTAGTAAATTGGATGTTCAAGGAACAAATAGGGAAATCAATGGAGGTTTATATCAACAATAGTGGTAAGTGGAGTCCTGGTCTGGAAAGAGCAAGGTACGCAATTTCCAATTTACTATGTTAGCAGGACCCTAGGTGAGGCCGAAACTAGGTACCTTTACCTAGAAAAGCTGGCGCTCGCTTTGCTAAGCGCCTCTAGAAAGCTAAAATCATACTTCCAATGTCATCCCATATGTGTCGTGACTACTTACCCGTTGAGGAATATTATGCATAAGGTCGAGCTCTCGGGCCGGTTAGCCAAATGGGCCGTGGAAATCAGTGGGTACGATATTCAATATCGACCTTGGACCGCCATTAAATCTTAAATTTTGACAGACTTTGTGGCCGACTTTATGTCGGCCCTAATACCCGAGGTCAAAAGAGAGTTATTAATCAGCTCAGGAACCTTCTCAGGCATCTGAACCCTCTTTATGGACGGCGCTTCGATCGCAAAAAGGTCCCGACTTAGCATCATATTGAAGCCATCCACAGGCAATCTAGTTAGACAATTTATTAGGGCTGTGAAATTGACTAACGACAAGGATATGAGGCCATGATTGCAGGTCTCGAACTAGCCAAAAGCTTGGGGCCAGAGGTGATCGAAGCTAAGTGCGACTCCCTCCTTGTGGTGAACCAAGTTAATGGGGCGTTCGAGGTCAAAGAAGAACGAATGCAAAGGTACCTGGATAAGTTACATGTAACATTACATTGATTCAAAGAATGGACTTTGCAACACGTACCTCGGGATTAAAACAGTGAGGTCGATACCCTTGCTAACTTAAGGTCATTGATCGAGGACAACGAGTTCAACTCGGGGGAAGTCGTACAATTTATGAGATCGGTAGTGGAAGAAGGCCATGCCGAGATTAAAACAACGAGCCTAACTTAGGACTAGAGGAATAAATATATAGAATATCTGAAGACCGAAATACTGCCCTCGAATACAAAAGAATCGAGTGCCTTGCGCACAAAGTTAACCCGGTTTAGCCTGTCCGAAGACAGAAACCTGTTCAGAAGAACATTCGATGATCCACTCGCGATATGTCTAGAACCAGGGGATACCGAGTATATTTTGAAGGAAATCCACGAAGGCACTTGTGAAAATAATTCAGGCGCCGAATCATTGGTTCAAAAAGTGATCAGAGCCGACTACTACTGGATCGATATGAAATAGGACGCGAAGGAGTTCGTACGAAAATGTGATGAATGTCAAAGACACGCTCCAATGATTCATCAGCTGGGGAGCTGCTGCATTTGGTTTTGTCACCATGGTCGTTCATGAAGTGGGGAATGAATATCGTTGTCCCCCTTCCATGGGCACCCAGTGAGGCTCAGTTTATATTATCTATGGCTGATTATTTTTCTAACTAGGTGGAAGCCCAGGCATACGAAAAGGTCAGGGAGAAAGAAGTCATCGATTTCATTTGGGACCACATCATATGCCGGTTCGCGATGCCGGCCGAGATCGTATGCGACAACGGGTAACAATTCATTGGCAACAAAGTAAGCAAATTTCTCGAAGATCATAAGATCAAAGGGATCCTATCAACACCCTACCGCCCTAGTGGGAACGGACAAGCAAAATCGACTAAGAAAACTATACTCCAAAAACTCAAAAAGAGGTTGACCAACACCAAAGGAAAATGGAAGATAATCCTACCCGAAGTCCTATAGGCAAACCGTATGACCTAGAAGTCTAGTACGGGGGCCACCCCGTTCTCACTAATTTACGGGCGACGAAACTCTAATACCGGTTGAAGTCGGAGAACCGAATCTCAGGTTCCGATATACAACCAAGGAATCAAACGATGAGCCTAGATCTATTAGACGAAAGGCACGAAGCAGCCCTTGTCCGGTTGGCCGTCCAAAAACAACGGATTGAGAGATATTACAATCGAAGGGATAACCTTCGATATTTCAATATCCGGACTAGGTGCTAAGAAATGCCACGTTAAATACTTGGAACCCAAACGAAGGGAAGTTGGGACCAAACTGGGAAGGCCCTTATCAAATTATCGAGATCACCAGTAAAGTGTCGTACAAACTCGGAAGAATGAACGGTGAGCAACTACCGAACAACTGGAACATAGCTCACTTAAAGCGATACTATTGCTAAGGTATGACCCCGTTCATTTCCTTATATTTATTTTGTTATTTTTTGTTTGCACTCCGAACTAACACTTGCAGGAAATCATCAAAGAACGACACAATATGTAGGTGAAAGCACGTGTTGCACTCTTTTTTCCTTGAACCAGTTTTGTCCCAAATGGGTTTTTAGGAAAGGTTTTTAACGAGGTCATAGTAAATCATGCTAACTTATAATTGAAGGCCGGTTATGAACGGGTATCAAAGATCACGACAACAGTATTCGAGGCCTCTCTAAAATTGGTCCCGAACACTAGGGGCATTACCCTCGGTTAATGGCTTTAGAAAGGAAAGAAACTTTATGATTAAATGGTCTCGGCTCGATCGATAGGATTAATTGTAAGGCCCAAACGATCAAATGAACCATGCCCGCATAGATTGCTCGAGCCCTGGCACAAAACTTGTACATATGTGTAACTACTAAGCACAAAGAATAAAAAGAAGTTTGTACCTTGCGGATAAATATCTTGTCCCTTAAGAATTTCTCTTTTTTCTTTCCTCTTAAGGAATTTCCTACATTTGATCCGCTAAAGGTATCGATCCCAAGGGCCGCCTTTTTCTGGGTTCAAACGATCACTCCCAATCGGGGAATACCGTCCAAAAACATACTAGGACGGTTCGGGCTAAAGGAGCCCCGGGGCACAAGACCTATTAGGCAATGCCCCAACCTCAAAAGCTACGACCATCCCCATTCGGAGACTGCTATCTTAGGCATTCCCGGATAACTCGAGGCGATAAGACCACTAGGCAACACCCGAATTAAAAAGGCTACAACTATATTAAAACGGCTCGGAGACTTCTGTGACCCGTAATAAAAACAAAGCTTTAAAAAAATTTCTAAATCGATTCTAAAGGCTACCCTCGGCAAAGTATTATAAGTACTTTGGGAAAAAATTCTGGTCATACCGAACCCTCACAATGACTTAGATAAATAATGTCAGAGGTAAGGCCAGTTCAAACCTCCGAACATGATCTAACTAGTTCATACTAAGGCATTTCGATCTTTGCAAACATAAAGAATAAAGCAAAGAAAAATAAAACTCATAAATTGTCAAAGGAAAAAGGAAGCCTTGTATTATATATACATAAAGTTTTTACAAAGGCCAACGACCTTGACAAAAAATACAAAAGTACACAAGTACAAAAAATAAAAAAGCAAAAACATTTACAAATGCGTCTAAATAGCCTGGTTTTCTCCTCCCTCGGATCCACCGGAACCCTTAGAGTCTTCTTCTTCTTCTTCCTCGGGGTAAGCCAACTTTTTGGCCTCAGCCTCGAGCCCCTTAGAGATTTCGATCTCAGCCGATATGTCAAAACCCCGAGCATGAATCTCCTCGAGGGCCTCTCTTCGTGACTGTCGCTTCTCATATTCAACAATGTCTTTCAAGCAGTCCTGGGCCGCCTCGGCATCGGTTTTATACTGGGCCACCATCTCGTCGGCATCAGCTTTAACCACCACGGCCAGTGACTTGGTCGTTTCAAGCTCCTTGGCCATAATTTCTCGATCAGAGGCGGCCGAACTTAGCTGAGACTGGAACTCTTTAACCTTTTTCGCCTGCACCTCGGCCTTTTTCTTTGCAGCTCGAAGCTGAACCTTAGCCGAAGTCAGTTGCGCCAGAATAGCCTCTTTTTCCGAGCCCAAACGATCCATCCTGCCCCTCTATTCGTCGGTCACGGCCTTGACAACATCTATCTTAGCTCGAAGTTGATCAATCCGATCGATTTTTTTTGGACCTGGGGATTCTAACCATTAGTCACCGAGCCTAGCTTATCATCACTATCCTCAAATATTTTTACCTACTCGACCAAGTCGGCATGCTCCTTCCGAGCCACCTCTAGCTCAGCTCAGAGGCCCTTATCCTCTCCCTCACGCTGCTTACTGAGAAGTTTGTAAGAATCTCCTTCTCAGTGAGCCCTTGGACCTCGTCCTCGAGCTATTTCAGCTCATCCCGGTATCAGAAAAAAGTCTTGTGGTGAAGCACCAAGGACTACAAGTAGAAAGATAAAATATTAGAGTAAAATAGCCTATGTACAAATTGAAAACCATTGAGGAATATCTAAAATTACCCGGTTTAACGCTTGTTGTGCTTCATTGAACAGATAGAGTGTATCCCCCTCGTTCATCGTGGCCTGATCATCCTCGGTCACCAGACACCGAAGATAATTGGTCACCCCTACGGGGGCTGAGAGGACCCGAGCGTCCTCCAGAAAGGAGATATTGATGGATCGCTTCTCACCAGGATCCACACTCGGAGTAGAGAATCAACTGACCAGTTTGAGGTTCGAGGAAGGCCCGCTTGCTCCTAAAGATGGGTTCTTCCTTGGTATCTCTAAATACCCAACCCGGTGACGTCCTCCGTGGCCGTAGAGTTCACTCAATCAAAAAACCCGCTTAAGGGGTCGTCCGCTCCATGGGCCCCCTCATTGGGGCGTTCTTTATCCATTTGGGACTCATTGTACATTGACTCAGTAAACGAGGGTGACTTAGTGATCTCTATCATACCAAGTGCTTCCTTCGGTGCATTGCCCACGGGAAACTTCGGTCTTGACCTATTCCTCGACCTCTCTAACTTGATGAAGATCAGCATCGTCTCCCTATGGTTTGGAGGCCCCTTGCCCTTTGATTCGTGACGACACTCAGGCCACCAAATTGAAGGCTCTTCTCCTTATTCTTCCTTGGATTCATCCCTCAGCCGATAGAGAGAACTTGAAGGTGGTGCTCGAGGGCTGGTGCTTTCTTTGGATTTACGCACTAGCCTTCTCTTTGGCTTTTTCTTCTCCGAGCTCAGAGAATTGGGGGTCCTTTTTCTTTTCTTCTCTTCTGTCTCGGAGCAGGGGACTCGGCGACGAAATCATCGCTACCGGATGGGGGCCTCATTTTGACATCCTTGGATAAACCTGCAAAAGGAAATAAAACAAATGAGAACTTAATGATGCAAAAGGGAAACCAAATATACTCATGAAAGAGATCTCACCGTGCGAACGGGCCTCCCGTAGGCCCTTTAAAAGCTTGCGCCACGAACACTCAGAATAAGACCTTTGTAATACGATGCCCTCGACCAACTCCTTGAGTCCAGGAACTGCATTCAGGACCCAAACAACAGCTGCACCACCGCAGAACACCGATAAGAAGGAAGGAAAAAAACGATATATTAAATTTTGGAAGCAAAATTATAATTATGTGACATGTTCCACTTCTCGAGGAACGACATGTGCTCATCCGGGATCAAGTCTGAGGTCCTCACTCGAACGGAATGGCCTATCCAACCTCGATCCATATCCTCATCGATACTCGAGAACGGGGCTTTACTGAACCGACGGGCGAGCTTGATCAGTCCCCCCAGTAGAGTCGAGAACGGGGCTTTACTGGCGAGCTTGATCAGTCCCCCCGGGTAGAATCGGAAACTGTATAAACGCATGAGGTGGTTGATAGTGAAAGGGCACCATTTGATCCTGCTTATAAAGAAACGGAGGAAGATTACAATACTCCAGAAAGAAGGGTGAATTTGACCGAGGGTTATCTTTTGCAAAAGTCAATGATAATTGGGTCCAAGGGGCCCAGCGTGAAAGGATAAGCGTAAACACTTAAAAATCCCTCGAACGTGGGCGGTGATGGCTTCGTCAGTTCTGGGAACCCCCACATGTTTGTCAACCCAGTTACAGTCCTTTTTGACTTCGGAGAGAATATCCTCGATGATTGAGCAGATATACTGCGTGACCTCCTCGCACCGGCCTGGTACAAAGGGGGGCTTTTCGACCTTAAAATCAGCATTTACTGGCACCCTCCCGGTAGAGGTGGGTATCGGTCGGTTCGGTTTATTCGGTTTCGGTTTGTGATTTTAATAACCAAAATCGAACCATAATAACTTCCGTTCACTTCGGTTTATTCGTGTTCGGTTTGATTTAATTGGTTCGATTTTTCGATTTTGGTTATTAAAGGTGTCATTCTTTTTGGGACTGACTAAAAAAGGAAGTGTATCACGTTAAATTAGCGTTATAATAAACTCTTATTATAAATGCTAAAATTCTATTAAATTAGCAGTATAATATCCTCTTGTAGCTTCAACATGTATATAAACGCATAGGAATCGTACCTTATCCTATCCTTCTATTATTCGCTAGTGAAAATATCTCGGATGGTAGGTAGCAGTCCCCAGTGGAAGAATTTAAACCACTACGAAATAAAGCAGCTTTACAGGAATAATTCCTCAAATATGCATCTCTACAGGCATTCATATCAGTATTTTTTAGTATATGCAGTAAAGGTGAAATAGTCCACATCTTGAAGTTCCAAAATTTTGTGGTTATTTGAAGCATTACAAGTAAGTCTTGTGACCTCAGAACAACCCAGATTACCCTGCCTATCATCTATCTGTCTGAAATAGCTTGTTGAATTAGAGCTTGATTTAGGACAACTTCAGTGCCCCCTTGAGCAAATGTTGTATCTTCCGCAGACCATGGGGTAATAGCACTCACCATTAAAACATATTAGGAGATCATCCACCTCATTCCACCGACTTTGCCACTCATACACTTTTAGATTTTGTGCCTTCGATTTTTTGGTTTAACCGAAAACCGAACAATTAAAACGGATCACCGAACCGAACACCGAACTTTTTAAAATTATATACCGCAAACCGACTGAATAAATCGAAAAATCGAAGCCGAATAAACTGAAATTTTTTGTTTGGCCGGTTTTTTCGGTTCGGTCGGTATTATGCCCATCCCTCCCCCCCTCCCC
>MCJB01024139.1:115210-142119 GCA_002018475.1 Nicotiana obtusifolia
CCGAAATAAGAATGATTGTATTATACAATTCTGTTCAAAGTTCAGTAAACGTTTAAAAAAAGAAAGAAAGAATATAATTTTTTTAAGAATTTAATTATTAAAATTCACACAAATCCAAATGAACTAATGTGCTACTTTACTTTTTCGCACAAGAACGACGTTAAAATTTGAGCTCCATAACTAAAAAGAAAATACTTTATTTTGTTGAAAAAGAAAGTATCTTTTCTACAACATAAAAAAACTACTCATTTTGTTGAATGAAAGAATATACTTTTTATACATCATAAAAAGAAAATACTCAATTTTGTTGAAATGAGAAAATATTTTTTACACATGATGAAAAGAAAGTACTCGTTTTGTTAAAATGAGAGAAAATATTTTTTCTACGTCAGGAAAAGAAAATACTTAGTTTGTTGAAATGAAAGAAAATACTTTTTCTACATCATGAGAAGAAAGTATTCGCTTTGTTTGAAGAAAAAATACTTTTTCTATTTGAGGAGAAGAATAGACTTAGATGATTGAAATGAAAGAAACTACTTGTTCTACATATAAAAAATACTCATTTTGTTGAATGAAACAAACTACTTTTTCTACATCATGAAAAGAAAGTACTCGTGTTGTTGAAATAAAAGAACTTACTTTTTCTACATCATGAAAAGAAAGTTTTTGAAAAAAATACATTTTTCTATTCCAAAAAAAAGAAAATACTTAATTTATTCAAATGAAAAAAAAATATTTTTTCTACATCATAAAAAGATAGTACTTGTTTTTGTTGACATGAAAGAAAATACTTTTTTCTACGTCATGAAAAAAAGTACTCATTTTTTGAAAAAAAATCCATTCCAAGAAAAGAAAACACTTAGTATGTTGAAATGAAAGAAAATATTTTTTCTAGACCATGAAAAGAAAGTACTCGTTTTGTTGAAATGAAAAAAGTACTTTTTTCTACATTATGAAAAGAAAATAGTCGTTTTGTTGAAATGAAAGTAAATACTTTTTCTACATCATGAAAAGAAAGTACTCCTTTTGTTGAACAAAATACTTTTCTATTTCAGGAAAAGAAAATACTTAGTTTGTTAAGATGAAAGAATATATTTTCTTAAACATCATGAAAAGAAAGTACTCGTTTTGTTGGAAAAAAATACTTTTTTTATTTCAGGATAAGAAAATACTTAGTTTGTTGAAATAAAAATAAAATACATTTCTACATCTTGAAAAAAAAATACTCGTTTTGTTGAAATGAAAAAAATACTTTGTCTACATTATGAAAAAAGTACTCTTTTTGTTGAAACGAAATAAAATACTTTTTCCATGAAAAGAATATACTCATTTTGTTGAAATAAAAAAAAAAAAACTCTATTGACAATATGAAAAGAACGTACTCTTAATAATATTTCTGTTATGGGCGAGGTTAGAGTGGGTGTGTTGTGGTGGGGGGTAGGGGTTGGGGTGGTTTGGGGNGGGGAATAGGGTGGAGCAAGTTGAAAAAGAGTTTTGAAAATTGTTTTCCCTTCTTTTGATATGGAAAATATTTTTCCCGATTTCAGGAAAATGAGTTCATGAGAAAAATATTTTTCAAAACATAAGCCAACCAAACATGGAAAAATTAAAAAATATTTTTCATTTTCTTTCATACCAAACACACCCTTAGTGGCAAGTTGAGCCAGATAGTTCAAATGCAGATAGTATCAAGTCATGCCATTCCGGCTTATGAATAATAGACAAGATAGGCAAATGAAGATAGCACAAAATCATGTAAATTTATTATATCTTGTGATTAATTTAACAAGATAGGTAAATAAAGATAACACTAAATCGTATTAATCTGTCAAAATTTGTGAACAATTTAACAAGATAGATAGAATTAAAATAGCACCAAAGGTAGATAGAATTAAAATAGCACCAAATACATCAATATGTCATACTTTATGAACTATTTAACAAATCATGACAATCCGTCGTGAGTCGTGAATAATTTATACATTTAGAATGTTAGATACACAAGCTCAAACTCGTTTATATCAATCAATTGCTAGATCGATTATATACTCTATGTATTTTGTATGTCTTTAAAATTATGAACTCACTATTTTATGCTAATTTATCGAAACTATACTGGTGGAGTTAATATCAAATTATGAAAAATAGTGGTCACAAATTTTGCGATTCGCATTCGAAAAGAAGAGAATTGTACAAGGTGTTAATGACATAGTCTAGTGTTGTAATGTGAAAATTATGAAGTTAACAAAGCTATATCTTCATCTTAATTCCATCTTGTTTCTTAACCTAGGTAGAGATTGTTAAAGAACTAATTAATAAGCAAATAAGTTACTAAAAGAAAAGACTATCACAGTAAGCTTTTGCATAATTCCGTCCACAACGAACATATATATAACCAAAGAAAAAGAAATTCGTAGTATTAAACTATACTCACCGATAATCTAAGAGTATGTGAGATTAGTCAGCTTCCAATGCTGAATTTTATGATTTCTAAAACATTTTGTTGTGACTCGAAATCGAATGCGAATAATTGCAGAGAGAATTATAAAGAGAATGAAGGCTAGAGTGGAGGAGGAGGAGTATCTCAAATCTCAATCCAAAATTTTATTTAATTTCTGATGTATTTTGTTGTTCGGTATTTCTATCGTTTATATTTGCATTTCATGTTAGATAAAATTATAATAATAATTGATCATTAAAGATATTATTATTTGATGTTTTTTATTTAAGACAAATTATTTTCTTGTATGATGATATTACAAATGTAATAAATCTTCTTTCGAAGCTTTTACTTCAACTAGTTTTCGAATACGTACATTACACGTGAATTTCATGCTAAATTAGTACATATATTTTAAAAATAACTCTTATAAGAGAAAAGAAGACCTATTACAATATCAAAAACCTTTAGGAGAAAATAAGAGAACATAATTTTAAGAAAAAAAATAAATTATAATAAAGAAAAAAATATATGAAAATATCATATGTGATTCTTAACATAAGGTAAAATCTCTTATTGTCATAAGTAAATTATATACTATCATCAATTTGTTGTTGAAGTTTTACTTTTTCAGAAGTGAACTAAAGTCTAATAAAGTAAAAAGAAAGAAAAGTCATAGCACGTAGAAATGAGAGAGAACTGAACATAAATGGGTATCCGTTAAGTGAAATATTCATTGAGAAAGAATAAATCTGGAATTCATAGATGTTGAGCAATTACATAACCAACTAATAAAGAACTTTATGACTGTAAAGAGAACGCAATTCACAATTCATTGGGGTTTAACAGAAGTTGATTTACAATAATAGTAACAAAAAGCTAAGAATTTAATTGAATATGTGTGAGATCCTTTTCTGTTTCTTTTCCGGCCGTTCCACTAATTAATTTAAATTTGGTCTGTGAAGTTATACTTTAACATTTTTTTTTTACCAAAGACAACTTCAATTTAAGTTTTGAATTCGAGATCTTCGATTAAGGATAAATGAATACTTATTATTTTACCACATTCTTCGATAATAGTAAATATTTACGGGACCTTGGGTTCCTCATATACTATAAAAGGTTAAAGTTCTAACATAATTTCTATTTTTTGGTTCTATCATAAACAAATTTGGCTGGAAACATGAGTGAATAAACACACTGAAACATAACAATAAGCAAAGTTTCTAGCATAACTTACCACAAAAATGAACAGATAGAACATTATTTCAACAAGAAAAATCATAATTTATATGATTAAATAAAGAGTTGTACCATAGCAAATAATTCATACCTAAGAAAATTCAGCTTATACAATAACAAATCAATATTTATTACCAAAAAAGAAAATATGAAGTGCATATCCCAAAATTGGAGTCGTCCTTTTATTTTTTTGATATGCAAAGATATTGTCCACTAGGGGTGGGCATAATACCGACCGAACCGAAAAAACTGACCGAACCGAAAATTTCGGATTTTTCGGTTTCGGTTTTTCGATTTTTCGGTCGGTTTTCGGTTTTTAATTTTATAAAAGTTCGGTTTTCGGTTTTAGAGGTTCGGTTTTCGGTTTAACCGAAAAACCGAACTATTTAGTTTTTACTAATTACTCTATTCTATTGGTTATTCAGTTATTGGACTAATGGACTCTTAAACTTAGTAGTTAGTTGGCCCAAGGGCCAATCCCTAATCTGAAATGCAAGCCCAACTCATTTTCTCACTCCTCAATCCTCATATACGGAGGAAACTGAAAAGTTAGTCCTCAGTCACTCCTCAAAGTCGAAACTCGAAAAGACGAAAACCCTAAATCGGTAAATCCAAATCGCTATTCATCTTCCTCACTCCTCAGTCCCTCACTCCTCAGTCCTCAGCTCAGTCCCTAATCGCTAATCCTCACTCCTCAGTTACGAAAATGGAAAAACCCTAATCGCTAACGGCTAATTCTCACTCAGTTCCTCACTTCCTCTGTTCCTCAGACTCTCAGAGGCTCAGAAGTCAGACTCACGAGTGACAACCCACGGGTCCAGACTCACAGTGATACCACTACCGAGTGCCGACTTGAGGTTCTACTTTCAGAGTTTCAGTTCCTCACGAGAAATGGCGACGCCCTCACCAGTACGTCCTAGCTCCTTCTTTTGAGTTCGTTTTTAGTTTTCCTTCGCCGCTCCTACTCCTGATTTCGTTAATTTTTTAATTTTTCTGCTATTGTTTACAGTTGCATCCTTTGTTTTTTATTTTTTTGCCTCTGTTTTTGCTTTTGTTCTGTTGCCTCTGTGCCGACTCCTTCTTTTGAGTTTGTTTTTATTTATTCATCTGGAATCTTGCTCTTTGTTTGGTTATACAAAAATTGAAATATTGTATATGCTGCTTCATATAACCTTCAAGTACTCATTTGTTTGCCTAGGTGGAATTTATTTCTTGAACTTAGTTGTGAGTTATTAGCTTAAGTTGTTATCAACTAAAAATTATTAGCTTATATTTTAGCTTAAGTTGTTATCAACTGAAGCAGCCTTCTGCTATTATCTCTTACTGCTTTAACAGATTAATGTTGTTCTGCTTCTACATCCATAACAATATGTTGAGTCTATAGGATATTACTTCATATGAATAAAGTAATATCCATAACAATATATTGAGTCTACATCGAATATAAAAATCTTGAACCGTTTATAACCGAAAAACTAAACCGGAAATAACCGAACCGAACCTTGAAAAAACCGCACCGAACCGAAAAAACTTTGGTTTGGTTTGGTTATTAAAATCAAAAACTGAAAACCGAATAAACCAAATCGAAATTATACAAAACCGAACCGAACCGACCGATGCCCACCCCTAAATGTCCACAACGAATTGATTAAAATAAATAGAATTACTATTCATTTATTATCGTGTATTAGAAAAATGGTTAGGAAGAGCAAAAGAAAAAGTCTTATAAAATAACTAAATTCGGATAAAAAATAACATGTAAAGAAAAAAGTTTACCCTGTTTGATAGATGTAAATATGTGTTGTGCGCTGAAAATCAAATCAAATGAATTGCTGTATATGAACTTATGCTTTTAAAAGTAAACCAACATGAGAGAATGCTTACACACCTTAATTTGCATAACTGTTGAAAATTGAAAAGAAAGACATTTCAACAATTTAAAAAATAATGAATGTAATTCAAATAACTATAATAATGGACGACAGTTCAAGCAATAGTTACTTTTTCATTTACCCTATTAATTGTAATTGGAATATAAATGTAATAGCCGAGTCAACCGGTGTATGAATATTGTCCGCTTTGGGCAGCATGCACGCAACAACCTCTACCCTCACGGTTTTGTTCCTCCCTCAAAGGGAAAACGCGTCCATACAGAAGAGGTATCCATCCCCCTTATAAGGAAGACTTCGTTCCCCTCCACAGCCGATGTGGGAGCATGCACATAGCAACCTCTCCACCCCCCTCACGGAGCCCAGCGTCCTCGCTGGCAGACCGACCCCGGCACTGGCTCTGATACCACTATAACAGCCCGAGTCAACCGGTGTATGAATATTGTCCGCTTTGGGCAGCATGCACGCAGCAACCTCTACCCTCACGGTTTTATTCCTCCCTCAAAGGGAAAACGCGTCCATACAGAAGAGGTATTCATCCCCCTTATAAGGAAGACTCCGTTCCCCTCCTCAGCCGATGTAGGAGCATGCACATAGCAACCTCTCCACCCCCCCTCAGGGAGCCCAGCGTCCTCGCTGGCACACCGACCCCGGCACTGGCTTTGATACCACTGTAACAGCCCGAGTCAACCGGTGTATGAATATTGTCCACTGCCCAAAGCGGACAATATTCATACACCGGTTGACTCGGGCTGTTACAGTGGTATCAGAGCCAGTGCCGGGGTCGGTGTGCCAGCGAGGACGCTGGGCTCCCTGAGGGGGGGTGGAGAGGTTGCTATGTGCATGCTCTCACATCGGCTGAGGAGGGGAACGAAGTCTTCCTTATAAGGGGGATGGATACCTCTTCTGTATGGACGCGTTTTCCCTTTGAGGGAGGAACAAAACCGTGAGGGTAGAGGTTGCTGCGTGCATGCTGCCCAAAGCGGACAATATTCATACACCGGTTGACTCGGGTTGTTACAATAACTTTATTCTGTTGGTAGTTGAAATGTCATATATAATTATTAATTTAAGAGATTGAGTGCACGACTATTTTGGTTAGTTATTCAATTTGTATGCCTACTCTAGAAGATGTTAGGTGGGCCGGTCAAGATAAACTTAGGAAGCATAAAATGGGTTGAATTAGTAATAAATAGGGATATTTTCTTTCCTATACAATATTTGAAATTTATTTACCAAAATTATTCAAGTTTTGTATATTATCCGCCCTAAATAAGTTTTTCTTGCAAATTATATACAATCCATTATTAGTGTCTTAAAGTGAGGGATTCGATTACACCTTTTTCTTTTTTTCTCTCCTATCCTCTTTCCCTATCCTCTAACCAACCAGTGATGACCGTAACTTTGGTACTAATTTCCATGCCAAAATTCAACCAAATTATTCCAATCAAACCCCACGTTCTGATATTTAAACAACAATTAATCTAAATATCCAATAGAAAAAATATATTCCCAGCTACGTGATGCACATATTTACGGTGTATTACACAAATTTAGGATTAGATTGCGCAAATAAGATATAAGCTAATATAAGAGAGAGGTGATGATAATATTTTTTTTTTATCATATTACCAGAGAATGATGATGCGCAATTAATATGCATATACATTATAAAACCTATACAATAATCTGTGTGGAATGTATAGGTAATTTTCTTTATTTACATACTATATTTCTATAAGAATCGCTACTTTGATGGAGGAACGAGAAAGAGGAGAGAGAAAATATTTGTGTAATGTGATATGTCCATCTTTATGATACATCTACAACAATATACTATAAACTATAAACAAATTTCATGCAAGTAATTATACATTATACAATTTATTTACAATTTATCTTCAACTTTCATACATTATACTTACCCAGGTAAATACAACTACAATATCATACAACTTAAATACAATTTTCATACAAATTTATACAATATATCTTTTGTCGGTATTTTGTATATATTTTGTAAGTGGTGTGTTCTTCTTCCTCTCTGAAATTCCAATCAAAAATTCCTCTCTTAAAATAATTTTGATACATATCAACAACTTTATGTAAAAAAATAGTATTTATAACTAAAACACAAATTTCATACAACGATTCATACATTATACAACTATTTTCAACTTTCATACAATATTCAAATAAAAAATATATAATTACAATATAATACAACTTAAATCATACAACTTTAATATTCGTAATTCTTCTCGAGTTTCAATCAGAAATTCAGCCAAAATCAAGTCTAATCTTCACCAAGCGCCCTCAAATTTGAGATATAAACTCCAAAGAATATTCCCAATTATTTGCAACAACACCCAATCCAAAAAAATAATAATTTTTGAAAACCTAAATTCGACAGCCAAAATCAAGTCTAATCTTCACTAAGCGCCCTCAAAATTGAGATATAAACTCCAAAGAATATTCCCAATTATTTGCAACAACACCCAATCCAAAAAAAATAGTTTTTGAAAACCTAAATTCGAATTGAACGCTTTTGAAGCTTTTTAGTGGCTATCAATGGTAGAGAATCAGATACATTCAAAATATATTGATTGACAATTTCAATTCGAACACCAATTGTGCAACATGAAAGAAAATTGATGTAAAAAGGAGAGGACAAAAAGCAGAGAAAAACGAAAGAAGAAAATTAGGGAAAGAACAGAGAAGGATAGAAAGAGAGAGAGAGAGAGAGAGAGAGAGAGAGAGAGAGAGACGGGGAGAGAGAAAGAGAGACGGGGGAGAGAGAGAGAGAGCAGGGAAATAAATAAATCCCTAATCAATTCTTAATATAAAGGGACACTTATTAATACTAATTGTATATAATTGGTAAATTGTATATGCCCATGTAATTAAGTTAAAACTTGATTAGAGGAGGTAATAAATACGAAGGTTTGGTTGGATTAAAATAAGATAGCAGACCAATTTAGGTTAAAAAATGTTCATAACAAATGGGCTAAACTCTAAATCATTTTTTTATTTGTTTGGCCTGTCAAGAAGTCCCATGTCCAGAAAATGAAGATAGCTGTAATGAAGATATCGAGCTGGATGTATGGTCATATCAGGAAAGACAAGATTAGGAACGAAGTTATTATGGACAAGGTGGGTGTTGCCTCGGTGGAGGACAAATTGCGGGAATCGAGGTTGAGATAGTTCGGGCACTGCAGATGAGAAACATAGATGTCCCAGTCAGGAAGTGTGGGAGGTTGACCATGGTGGATTTAAGGAAGGGTAGGGATAGGCCAAAGAAGTATCGGGATGAGGTGATTATGCATGACATGTTATTGCTCCAGCTTATCGAGGACACGACCCTCGATAGGAAAGAGTGGAGATCGAGAATTAGGGTGGAAGGTTGACATGTAACTGTTAGTGTCTCTTATTCTTACCGGTAGCACTAGTACTATTTTGTATTTTTGTTATTCCTAGTTCTTTATTATTACATGTTGTGCCATTTGTTCCTATTCTATTTGTCACACCTCCTTTTCGTATACCCCCGAGGAGTATATAAAAGAGGTTTTCCAATTTAAGTGACATTATTCGAAATGAGATTATTTAATTTATTTTCAGAGTCGCCACTTAGAATTTTAGATTGGTGTCCCAAGTCACCGATTTTGTTCCAACGAGGAAATTTTTTGACTTTCTTAACGAAGTCTGCGAACCAGAAATTCTAGGTAAGGAATTCTGTTAACCCGAGGGAAGGTGTTAGGGACCCTCGGATTCCGTGGTTCTAGCACGGTCGCTCAATTGTTACAATCGGCTTATTCTCTGATTTTAATACATATTTTTAGCCTATAGTATATTTAACTTTAACCGCTTTTATGATTATTGGAGAATTACAACGTTAATTAAAATATGTCACGAACCACGTCACATAAATGCACCCATAATCCGTAATACATTTTAATTAAACATCGAGATTTGAATTTGGGTCGCATAGATGCGCACCCGAGTTTAGGAAATTGAGTTATTCAAATAACGCGCCTAAAGCAAGCTACACGTTTTCAGCTTTTCGAGGGCCATGAAATTCACTGAATAGCGCACCTCGGTTTTCTAAGGATTTTAATATTGATTAATGAGGGCTATGTATTTTGAAATTTCATTTGGCATGGAACGCCTCAAATTATTTGAACACTTTTATTATTTGAGTTTTATTAAAATCGAGTCACCTAAAGGCACCCTCGAAATTGACATTGTTACTATGTTACGGGAACCGTACCCATAGTCACAATATTGTTAATCGCGCCTAAAAGCCAGCTACAAAAGTTGAGGCATTTAAGACTTAATTATTTAAGACTTGTATTTAATTATTAAGAGGGCCATAAGTGATCGTTGTTAATTGTATGGCTCACCTCTATTAATTGGAGGAATTTCTTAAAGCTAAGTTATTTAATGCTACTAGAAAGCCCATATGGGCGAACAGCCATAGACCCATTTAATTGTCATTCGGACAGTGGGTTCATTGGGTTTCAGGCCCAAAACCAGTCATTCAGCATAAACCCCATTACAAATATAACCACTATTCTATAACAAAATTACACTCTAAATTTCAGCACCAATTTTCAGGAGACAGCCACATTTTAAATTTTAACACCAATTCCAAAACAGTCATGTTTAAATTCTAACCACTGACTACAGAAACAGACATATTTTAATTGCTATCACTGATTTCAGATTTTGAGTTTTATACCAATTTCAGAAAACGGCCGTGTTTTACAGTTTATCACTAGTTCCAGATTTTGTATTTTTACACTAATTTCAGAAACAGCCACACTGGATGCCATTGAAATGGGCCGAATCCAAGGTAGCCCCGATATCAACTTTAAACAAGACTGCATTTCAGAAATGGGCCACAAATACATCACAAAGAAAGCATAATTCAGCGTGTGCTTAATTGCATGAGTTTGGCCAGATTCTATACTATTTATTCAATTGTAAGAAAGAGGCCAATCTACAAATTCTCAATCTACTGAATAGAATAACACAGCAATTACAGCTTCACATGAATAATTTTAGCACTGATAAACTTCTTTATTACAAAATGTCTAATGCACTTTTAAACATACAAAATTGCTTCCCCACACTCTTAAGATCATCGACAATACACTAAGAGATGTTTTCTGCTTTTCTCAAACTCCATAGGCACTCCATGAAACAATACATGAACTGGACATCTTTTTTTAAAAAAACAAAAAAATTAAATGTAGACCTCAATACTTTCTGTCACCACGGCTACTGCCTTTCCACTACAACGTACATTTAACTCCACAACAGAAACATTATTAGTAAGCTTTACACCAGATGAACTGCTACTGATAATTACTAATAGTTTGGGAACAATTTCAGACAGCATTTTAGTTGAGGAACATCAATAGACAGAAATGGCTAGCATTTGTGAACAACTAAGTTTGATAACTTAAAGGTCATATCGAAGGCAAGAGAACACATATCACAACAGTAGTCCTAATTTTATTGTGACGCAATAAAGTAGTCAACTAACATGTGACCTATTTAACAGTATTCGATATACTTTCATACAATTGTAATCTTCAAACCTTAATGAGAAAGCAGATTCAAACAAAATTTAATAAGCTAGCATGATAGACATAAGAAGTGGGCAATATCATTTCAATTTCATTCATCACTTTAATGCAAAATTACAAAGGTATCTAGACATACCGATTTAGCAGTGAATACCAAGCAAATTTGACGAAGAAACAGCAAGCAAACAGTCAGCCAACAGCTTGATGCGCTAAATGCAGAAACGGGAAGCAATGAGAAAACTTGTTTCGAAAGGAAAATGACTGTGTTTTCACCCAGAGTAAGAGATGGTTTAACAGAATGTTTTTATGGCTATGCGAGTGAATAATTTTCCGTCCCCTTTTTCCCAAAGCTAAGACCCCCTTTTATATGCCAAAGTCAGAAGAATCAATTAGATTTTCTGTTATCCAGAAATCCTACTCACACGATATCATCCTCCCTCAATCTCTTTCTATTTGCATGTGATAGCAGAATCTTTTAACAAATTTCTGTTATCACTTTTTACAAAGTTCCCTTTTCACCCCCAATGTTTTCTGTTTTACTTATTTAATTTCCACTAAGGGCCTTCTAGAATCTTCCACAGATTACTACCCAACTTAACCCATTTCTGGTTTTACCATTCTATGGGTCAAGTTGACCCGGCCCAGATAATACCTAAGTCCAATTTCGAACCAATCCCTTTGGGCTTCAATTTTCAGAAACTTCATGTTTCATCCATGGTCTTTCAAAGGGTCTCACCCCATTTCAAACCCCAAATGACAGTGGACAAGGGAGAAAACAGAAACATGCACACATGACCCCAAATGGAAAATTAAAGAAGGAGTAGGTGATGAGAGACAGTACACGGTAGAAAACAAAAAAAAATTAAAAAATAAATAAAAAACAATCAAAGGACAAGAAAATACCTCAGACTTAACATTTAAACCAATCTGATTTTTAAATCAAAAGTGTGACGACCCGGCCAGTCGTCTTGTGGGTTACCACTCCGTCTTCCCTATTTTCTGTCTCATTATGTTTCGTTATCTGTGTTTTACGTAACCAAGTTGATTATTTGAGTTCGGAGTGAAATTGGTAAGAAATGAGACACTTAGTCTCTTTCAAGAAGGGTTAAATCGAAAAAGTCAACCGAATGTTGACCTATGAGTTAGGAGGCTCGGATGTGAATTCCGACAATTCGATTAGTTTCGGAAGACGATTTATGACTTAGGAGTGAAATCGGAATTTGTTTCGGAGATCCCGTGTAGAATTAGGCTTGAATTGGTGAAGTTAGAATTTTGGCGATTTCCGGTTGATAGGCGAGATTTTGATCCGAAGGTCGGAATGGAATTCCGAAAGTTACTGTAGCTTCGATATGTAATTTATGACTTGTGTGCAAAATTTCAGGTCATTCGGGCGTGGTTTGGTTGGGTTTAGATCAAAAGAGCGACTTAGAGGATTTTTGAAATTCTTAGGCTTGAATCCAACGCGAATTTGGTGTTGAGAGGTTGTTTTGAGCGTTCCGATGGTTGGAACAAGTTTGAATAATGCTATGGGATATGTTGGCATGTTTGGTTGAATTTCCGGAGGCCTCGGGTGAGTTTTGGGTGGTTAAACGGACTAATTCGCCGTTGGAAAAGAAAGTTGCAGAAAAACCAGACGCGAGAATACAGACCGCATATCTCAAATGCGGACCGCATATCTCGCAATGAGATCGCAAACCCAGGCAGGTTCCTGGGCAAAGTTCAGGTCAGAAAGGCGGTAGGAATGTGGACCGCATATCTAACATGCGGACCGCATATCTGACATCGAGACCGCAAACTGAGACAGAAACCTGGACAAAACGTAACACCGTAAATGTGGTCGAAATGCGATCGCAAACCTGAAATGCGGACAGCAAACCATGCTTCATGTTGAAATTGCGGTGAAGGCTAGGGCCACTTTTGCGGTGGCCACGTCAGATATGCGGACCGCATATCTGTTCTGCGACAGATATGCGATCGCATATAGCGCCGGACAGGGGTGTTTTTGTCTCGATTTTTGGCCCCTTTATAAATAGAAATCAGTGCCTATTTGCCATGCAAAAGCCATTTTCCGTTACGCACAAAGAGAAACACCTCCAAACACCATAGAATCACAGCAAATCAACCTTAAAATCATATCCAAAGGACATTTTCTTGGACAAATTCTCAAGAGGAGGAGTTTTGACCATCTTGAACATTGTTAGAGCTATAGAGCTCGGATTGAAGCAAGTTTTGAAGCAATTCTTGGAGGGTTTCCAAGAAAAACATCGGGGGTAAGTGTTCCTAACTCAATGTTGGAGGAATTATCTCAGTTTATCACTGTTCTTAGCAATTAATTGGTGATTTAAGTTGGGAAAATTATGGAAAACCCTAAGTTTAGATTTAAGATTTGGAGGTCGATCCGATGTCGGAATCCGATAAATTTTGTATGGTTGAACTCGTGAGGAGATAAGGAACCCGTTGAGGTGATAATTACCGAATTTCGAGAAGTGGGCCCGGGGCTCGGGTTTTGCTAATTTCGGGATTTCTTAGTAATTTTGATTGTTTTCGTGTGGGCTTTGTCCCCATAGCATATTGTGTTGTATTTGTTCTGAATTTGGATAGATTCGACGCACGAGGAGGCTAATTTAAAGGGCAAAGGCGTCGTGGGCTAAGGATTTAGCCGGCTTGAGGTGAGTAATGATCTTAAATGATGTTCTGAGGGTTTGAAACCCCGGATTTACACATCGTAGTGCTATATTGAGTTGAGACACGCGCTCGATGATGAGCGTGGGGTTGTTTACTACTGGGGATTGTGACTTGGTCCATCCTGATTGATGATTTTACTATATATTTGGTTGAAACTTATTTGATATCATCGTGATTTGGGCTGGTTGCCATATTTGGGCTTCGTGCCGGTTATGTGAACCCTTCAGGGGTAATTTATCACTTTTTTCTAACTGATTTGATTCATTTCTTAAACTCAGCTTTGAAAATTAAATGACTTTTCAAATGATGTAAATGGGATCGGGTGGCACGCCGCCACGGATATAATATAAATGGGTCGGGTGGCACGCCGCCACGAAATATGATATAAAGGGATCGGGTGACACGCCGTCACGAGATATTGCGCTTGGGCCGTAAGAAGCCCCTCCCGGAGTCTGCACCCCCACAGTGAGCGCAGAGTACCCATGGGATCGGGTGACACACCGTCACGAGTCATGACGTGGCCAGTCATGCTATTTTCTTTTACTTCATGTTATTGACTTGATTATTTATATGTTTTACTGTTTCATTATGGATTGCTGTATGCCTTATGTGTTTCCTTACTCTCAGTTGTTATTTATAATTATTACTCACTGAGTTGGAAGTACTCACATTACTCCCTGCACCATGTGTGCAGATTCAGACGTTATCGGTTCCGTTCCGAGGCATTGACTACTACTGTCAGGGCGGTGATTCAGAGATTACGAGGTAGCTGTTGGCGTCCGCAGCCCCGTATCTCTTTTACCTTGTGGTTTCCACTATTTTCAAATAATTGTGCCAAAGATATTGTAATAGTAATATTAGTATTAGGATTTTCATTAGCTGCTCATGACTTTGTGACACCCCGGTTCGGGCTGTAGTCGGGATGGTTCACTATGTTTTTCCGCAAATTACTATTGTTAAACTGTACTTATAATATTTTCGTATTGTTTAACTGTGTGAATGAAGTTTAGTTTTAATTGGCTGGCCTTGTCTTCATGAGAGGCGCCATCATGATCATGGTTGGGATTTTGGGTCGTGACAGCTTGGTATCAAAGCCTAGGTTACATAGGTCTCACGAGTCATGAGCGGGTTTAGTAGAGTCTCGCGGATCGATACGGAGACGTCTGTATTTATCTTCGAGAGGCTGTAGAACCTTTTTAGGAAAATTCCATATTCTTGAAATTCTTGTCGTGCGAACTTTTGGATCTGGGCACTAAACTTCTGCTATCTTGTTCTCTCACAGATGGTGAGGCCGCGATCTACCAGATTAGGTGGACGACCACCAGTGCCAACCACTGAGGCCACCAGAGGCCGGGGACACGGTCGTGGTAGAGGCAGAGCGGCAAGGGCAGCATCTGTTGATCCACCAGCTGCCCCAGCTCAGGAACAGGCTCCAGCAGCACCAGTTCAGGCACCAGCTGTGCCTATCGCTATTCCAGGTCTTCAGGAGGCCTTGGCCCAGATCTTAACTGTTTGCACTGGCCTGGCTCAGGCAGTTTCAGCCAACACAGCAGCAACTACTTCATAGGCCGGGGGAGGCAGTCAGACTCCAGTTGCCCGTACACCTGAGCAGGTAGTGCAGGGACTTCAGATGCCGGGGGCACCTCCAGCCCAGCCAGTTGCACCAGCTCAGGAATTCATATACCAGTTATGCCAGATGATGAGCAGCGTCGTCTTGAGAGGTTTGGTAGACTCCAACCTCCGTCATTCAATGTTGCTGAGGGCGAGGATGCCCAGGGTTTTCTTGACAAGTGTCAGCGAATGCTCCGGACAGCTGGGATTCTTGAGTCTAGTGGTGTGGCATTTACCACATTTCAGTTCACGGGAGCTGCCTTTAATTGGTGGGAGGCGTATGAGAAGCGTATGCCGGTTGATGCAGCACCCCTTACTTGGCAGCAGTTCTCCGCTCTTTTCTTGGAGAAGTATGTGCCGCAGTCCTGCAGAGAGGAGCTGCGCAAACAGTTCGAATGGCTGCTACAGGGGGATATGACTGTGTCACAATATGAGTCAAGATTTTCTGAGTTGGCTCGACATGCTGTCTGGATGGTTCCGACTAAGGCTGGCAACTAGTCCAGTTTCAACCGGACCGGACCGGTTAGGGACCGAAAACCGGCTCGGACCGGTCCAGACCGGTTGGAACCGGACCAACTTAAGAGGGGGGGCTAGTGGTCCGGTGGCGACACGGTTTGAAGAATTTCGACCGGACGGACCGGATTAAAAATGGTCCGGAACCGGACCGGATCGGACCGGACTGGACCGAGGCGGCAGTGGCTTTATTTAAATTATAGCTGTTGGCCAACGGCTCTATTGAGCAAATAGCCGTTGGGCAACGGCCAAAAACGGCTATTTTACCCCATAACCACCCCTAACTATTTTTTCTTATAAATACCCCATTATTTCATCATATTTTTCACAAAAATTATCAAACTCTCTCTAATTCTCTCAAAATCATCTACAATATTGCTATTTTGTTACTTTGGCTATTTGTCTAAATCTAAATTATAAATTTTGGTTATTTATCAAGTTTTACTTGGAGTTGCTAACTTGCTATCAAGTGAAGGTTCAAGTATCAACTTCATCTCAATTATACGGCTATATTGGTTGGTAGTTCCTATCTCTACTCTTTAATTATATTTTTGTGATATATTTATTTTATTTGCTATAATTATGTCTCAAAGAGGTTCAATTGGAACTACCAGTGGGGGGTGGGCACGTGGTCGTTCGGGAAATAAAGGTAAAGGAATTATTGGTAGTTCTAGTCAACACGTAGAGGAAAATCACTATTATCATGATTTTAGCTTCTTTAATCCACTTGATTCACAAAACGTAGAAGCGGAATTTAATTATCAAACTGGGATTAATTTAGAAGAACAACATGAATTTGAAGCTAGTCCACCTGAAGTTCAGTCCGACTTGCCTCTCGTACCTCCCACTAGAGCCCCGGTTCAATGTAAGGATAGATCTGAGGTGTGGAAGTTTGTACAAAAGAACAAGGATACTCAGACGGCTGTTTGTGGCCTTTATGGACATGTGTGGATGTTTAAAACTGGGGGTAATGAAGGTGGGACGGGTAAAATTAGAACTCACTTATTAAAGAAACATCCCAAGGAATGGTCAACGCGGGCGGGGGTATTTATCTTGGAACCGAGCATGGGGGGTAGCACATGACGCATCCTCGGGTATCCAAACTAAACTTAACCAAACAACAGGAGGAATTCTTAGTTATGATAAACAAAGGGATAGAGAAAATATTGCTAAACTAGTTGCGGTAGAGGGTTTGCCTTACAGTTTTCCTTCTTCTACTGGTTTTGTTCGATATATCCAAGCTACATATAATCCTTCCTTTAAAGGTTTTCCAAGAACAACTGTTAAAAATGATATTATTAAATTTAAAAACAAATATAAAGATTATTTGAGATATTTATTTGAACACTAGAGTATGCGTTACAACTGATATGGGTCGTTCTACTAATAACTGCGATTATATTATTGTTACTGTTCATTGGATAGATCCTGATTGGGTCTTCCAAAAACGTATTATTGCATATAAAGTAGTTGATGAACCACACATGGGAAATTATATTTCCAAAACTGTTTCATTAATTTGTCGTGCTTATTGTTTGACTAATAAAGTTTTTAGTATTACAGTAGATAATGCTACGAACAACACAGAAGCACTTAGGAATTTAAGACCTATTTTAAACCCCCCCTTTTGAGGAATTTTTTCATGTTAGATGTGCATGTCATATCTACAATTTAGTAGTCAAAGATGGTCTTGACTTATTTAACAACATTATTGAAAAGGTTAAAGTAGCTATTGCCTTTATTTTTAGAAATAAAAATCAACAAAGAAAAAAAGAATGGGAAAGAAAATGTATAGAATTAGGAATGTCGATTAGGAGAGTTCCAAAAGAAGTTTGTACTAGGTGGAACACTCTATATGAAACATTAACTGTTGCTTACGAATATAGAGAGCCTATAACTCAAATGTATAATAAATATTTTGTGGAACTTTACCACCTGAAGGAGGAAGATTGGAATCTTGTTGAACATCTCCTCCAGTTTTTAGAAAATTTTTATCATGCTATTTTAGAATTTTCTGGACAATATTATCCAACTACTCCTACTATGTTATATTATATAGCTGGCATATCTGAATTATTAAAATTATATAGGCAATACGATTCATATAAAATAGCTGTAGAGGCCATGATTGAAAATTTTAAAAAATATTTTTTCCCAATTCCTCAACTTTTTAACATTGCTTCTGTGTTGCATCCTGCATTTAAAATTAAGTTAAATGAACGACTTGTTCGGGAAATATACGCAAATTAAGATATTACACCTCTTGAAATTGCTACTAACAACTACCCGAGTGTAGATACTGCTCGTGGTAAAGTTTATACAGATTTTCAGGCTGTTTTCGAAAAGTACAGAGCTTGGGCAGAGAGTGCTACACCAACTGCACCGATACTTTCAACCGGTGAAAGTTCTTCTCAAATAAGCAAACGGCATGCTGGGATGAGCAGTTTTGGAGGACTTGATCAGAAGCTATTTAGAACAAGATGACTACGAGGAGGAATACAGCGAGTTCCAAGTCTACTTGATCCAATATCCGAAGAAACTTATAAGTTTTGGAACTCATGATCTATTGGATTACTGGAAGGGTCAAGAAGCACAGTTTCCCATACTTTCAAAAATGGCCCGCGATATATTGACAATTCAAGCGTCATCAGTTGTGTCGGAGAGCGCTTTCAGCCAGGGAAGATTTCAGATTGGAGATCACAGACATTCATTGAGAGAAGAAGCAATGGAGACAGGAGTTCTATTCAGAGATTGGATCAGAGCAGAGCGAAGAAACTTTGGAATACCGGAGCTTTCAAAGAAAAAAGATAGAGCGTACATGGATCAAATTTTGAGCGACGGAACAAGCAAAGAAGGGAATCAAACCAATGAGACGGAAGATGAAGAAGATCAAGAAGAAGACGATGAACCGTAACAACAACAACCTGTTCCTAAGGAAAAGCCTACGGCTATATTAAAAAAACTAGCAAGCATGTTTAAAAGAATGTAATTTTCTACATCAAAATACATATTAATAAAATTGCTCCAAGTTCACATCACAACTCTTGTGTTCTTATATTTTATTTTTACTAACTTTGTATATATTTCAAGGTTTGAATCTACTGATAAAATTTGAAACTAATTCAAAGTTTGTAAAAATATTATTGTAACTTCTTTAATTCTAAGTTTTAACTTTGAAACATACTTTTCATTTCAAATATATATTCAAAGTTAGTAATATTTAGTTGTTATATTTTCAAAAACTTATAATTTTCTTCTACTATAAAATTTATGATTTTACTAACTTTGTATATATTTCAAGGTTTGAATCTACTGATAAAATTTGAAACTAATTCAAAGTTTGTAAAAATATTATTGTAACTTCTTTAATTCTAAGTTTTAACTTTGAAACATACTTTTCATTTATTTATAAAATTAAATAAAGGAGGCAATAATTTTAAAATAAAATAAAATAAAATAAAATAACCGGATGACCGGCCAAACCGGACCGGAAAAAATCGGTAGACCGGCCACCGGTACCGGTCACGATCCGGTCGGCTAATTTTCAACCGGGGGGACCGGACCGAAAATTACCGGTTGGGTCCGATTTTCGCCGAGTAAATGCACCGGACCGGTAAAAAATTTCCGGTCCGTGATCGAACCGGACCTGTAACCAGCCTTAGTTCCGACTGATCGTGAAAGGATCAGGAGGTTTGTGGATGGCATTAACTATAATATCCGTATTCTTATGACTAGGGTGAGAGTATTGGGTGCTACTTTTGAGGAAGTGGTTGATATAGCTCGCGAGATTGAGACGGTTCGCCGTCAGGAGCGAGAGGAGAGGGAGGCTAAGAGGCCTCAAAGATCGGGAAGTTACAGTGGCACTCCTTCGAGGGGCCAGTTTCAGCAGGGTAGAGGAAGTTCCATCAGGCCTGCTCAGCCAGCCCGTTCGGATTATCGTGGGGCATCTGCAGGTCGTGGTTATCATGGGTTACAGCAGGGCCAGTCATCACTCAGCGCCCTTCCAGCTCATGCTCCGTCAGCCCAGGGTCCTTCTAGGCTGATTTCATTTGCTAGAGCACCAGTGAGCTGTTATGAGTGTGGCAAGATGGGCCACGTGCGTAAGCATTGTACTCATCGTGGTGCTAGATCGTCCCAACAGAGGGGTCAACCCTCGACTGCTGATCCAGTTACCTTACCACCCGCCTAGCCAGTTAGGGGTGAAGGTCAGGCAGCTAGAGGCCGCCCAAGAGGGGGAGGTCGAGCAGGAGGTGGCCAGGCCCGATTCTATGCTATCCTAGGCAGGACAGATGCCAGTGCTTCAGATGCCGTTATTACAGGTATTGTATCAGTCTGCCACAAAGATGCCTTTGTATTATTTGATCCCAGTTCCACTTATTCATATGTGTCCTCATATTTTTCTCAATATTTGGGTATGCCCCGGGAGTTTCTTGCTTTACCTGTTTATGTGTCTACCCCGGTGGGCGATACCGTTGTTGTGGACCGTGTGTACCGGTCATGTGTAGTAACTATTGGGGGTCTGGAGACCCGAGTGGACCTATTGCTACTAAGCATGGTAGATTTTGATGTTATTTTGGGCATGGATTGGCTATCTCCATGTCGTGCTATCTTAGACTGTCATGCTAAGACAGTTACCTTCGCTATGCCGGGTGTGCCGCGGATCGAGTGGCGTGGCGTGACCGATTATATTCCTAGTAGGGTGATATCATACCTGAAAGCCCAGCGTATGGTTGGGAAGGGTTGCCTTGCATACCTAGCGTTTGTGAGGGATGTTGGAGCTGAGACTCCAAGCATCGATTCTGTTCCAGTTGTGCGGGATTTTCCCGATGTATTTCCTGCAGACCTGCCGGGCATGCCACCGGACATGGATATTGATTTTGGCATCGACCTGGTGCCGGGCACTCAGCCCATCTCTATTCCACCGTATCGTATGGCACCAGTAGAGTTGAAGGAGTTGAAAGAGCAACTTCAGGAACTCCTAGATAAGGGGCTCATTCAGCCTAGTGTGTCACCTTGGGGTGCACCGATTCTGTTTGTAAAGAAGAAGGATGGCACGATAAGAATGTGCATCGATTATAGGCAATTGAACAAGGTAACAATCAAGAACAAATATTCTTTGCCTCGCATCGATGATTTATTTGACCAGCTTCAGGGAGCACGAGTGTTCTCTAAGATTGATCTCCGTTCAGGATATCACCAGTTAAAGATCAGGGATGCAGATATTCTTAAGACTGCTTTCGGTACTAGATATGGCCACTATGAGTTTCTTGTTATGTCTTTCGGGCTAACCAATGCCCCAGCAGCGTTCATGCAGTTAATGAACAATGTATTTCGGCCTTATCTGGATTCGTTCGTGGTGGTATTCATTGATGATATTCTAGTGTACTCGCGTAATCAGGAAGAGCACGCAGAACATTTGCGAGTCGTACTATAGAGATTGAGGGAGGAGAAGCTCAATGGCCTTCTTGGGACACGTAGTGTCCAGCGAGGGTATTCAGGTTGATCCAAAAAAGATAGAGGCAGTTCAGAGTTGGCCTAGACCGTCCTCAATCACAGAGATCCGTAGTTTTCTTGGGTTGGCAGGCTACTACCGCCGGTTTGTTCAAGGATTCTCATCCATTGCATCGTCCTTGACCAAATTGACTCAGAAGGGTGTTCCATTTGTATGGTCAGACAAGTGTGAGAAGAGCTTTCAAAAGCTCAAGACAGCCTTGACCACAGCTCCAGTATTGGTTCTACCATCAGCCTCAGGTTCGTATACCGTATATTGTGACGCCTCGAGAGTTGGGATCGGTTGTGTACTAATGCAGGAGGGTAGAGTTATTGCTTATGCTTCTCGTCAGTTGAAGCCTCATGAGAAGAACTACCCCGTGCATGATTTGGAGCTTGCTGCCATAGTACATGCATTGAAGATTTGGAGGCACTACTTGTATGGTGTATCTTGTGAAGTGTTCACTGATCATCGCAGCCTTCAACACTTGTTCAAGCAGAAGGATCTAAATTTGAGACAACGGCGATGGTTAGAATTGCTCAAGGATTATGATATCGCTATATTGTACCATCCGGGAAAGGCCAATGTGGTGGCCGATGCTTTAAGCCGAAAGGCAGTAAGTATGGAGAGTTTGGCATACATTCCAGTTGGAGAAAGACCTCTCGCAGTCGATGTCCAGACCTTGGCCAATAGGTTTGAGAGATTAGACTTATCGGAATCCAATCGGGTGTTGCCTTGCGTGGTGTCGCGGTCTTCGTTATATGATCGCATCAGAGAGCGTCAGTATGACGATCCCCATCTGCTTTTCCTTAAGGACAGAGTTCAGCATAATGATGCTAAGGATGTGACCATTGGCGGCGATGGAGTGTTGAGGATGCAGGGCCGGATTTGTGTACCTAATGTGGATGGACTTTGGGAGTTGATTCTGGAGGAGGCCCATAACTCACGGTATTTCATTCATCCGGGTGCCGCCAAGATGTATCAGGACTTGAAACAACATTATTGGTGGAGAAGAATGAAGAAAGACATTGTGGGATTCGTAGCTCGGTGTCTCAACTGCCAGCAAGTAAAATATGAACATCAGAGGTCGGGTGGTTTGCTTCAGCAGATAGCCATTCTCGAGTGGAAATGGGAGCGGATCACTATGGACTTCGTTGTTGGACTCCCATGAACTTTGAAGAAGTTCGATGCTATTTGGGTAATTGTGGATCGGCTGACCAAGTCCGCGCACTTCATTCCTGTGTGTACTACCTATTCTTCAGAACGGTTGGCAAGGATTTATATCCAAGAGATTGTCCGGCTGCATGGTGTTCCAGTTTCTATTATTCAGATAGAGGTACGCAGTTCACTTCGCAGTTCTGGAAAGCCGTGAAGAGTGAGTTAGGTACTCAGGTGGAATTGAGCACAGCATTTCATCCTCAGACGGATGGGCAGTCCGAACGTACCATACAGATACTGGAGGACATGTTGCGCGCATGTGCCATTGATTTCAGATATTCATGGGATGAATTTCTACCGCTTGCGGAGTTCGCTTATAACAACAGCTACCAGTCAAGCATTCAGATGGCTCCGTATGAGGCTCTGTATGGGAGACGGTATAGATCTCCGGTTGGTTGGTTTGGGCCCGGCGAGGCTAAGCTATTAGGGACTGACTTGGTTCGGGATGCTCTAGAAAAGGTTAAGGTAATCCAGGAGAGGCTCCGTACAGCGCAGTCGAGGCAAAAGAGTTATGCCGATAGAAAGGTTCGAGATGTGTCCTACATGGTTGGCGAGAAGGTCTTGCTGAAAGTTTCGCCCATGAAAGGTGTTATGAGATTCGGGAAGAAGGGGAAACTGAGTCCTCGGTTCATTGGGCCGTTTGAGGTGCTTCGGAGAGTCGGGGAGGTGGCTTATGAGCTTGCCTTGCCACCCAGTCTGTCGAATGTACACCCAGTATTTCATGTTTCTATGCTCTGAAAGTATATTGGAGACCCGTCTCATATTTTGGACTTCAGCACGATTCATTTGGATGATGATTTGACCTATGAGGTGGAGCCAGTGGCGATTTTGGATCGTCAGGTTCGGAAGTTGAGGTCCAAGGAGATAGCTTCAGTGAAAGTTCAGTGGAGAGGTCGGTCCGTGGAAGAGGCTACCTGGGAAACCGAGCAACAGATGCGGAGCAGATATCCTCACCTATTTGAAACTTCAGGTATGTTTCTTGACTCGTTCGAGGACGAACGTTTGTTTAAGAGGGGGAGAATGTGACGACCCGGCCAGTCGTCTCGTGGGTTACCACTCCGTCTTTCCCATTTTTTGTCTCATTATGTTTCGTTATATGTGTTTTACGTAACCAGGTTGAGTAGTTGAGTTCGGAGTGAAATTGGTAAGAAATAAGACACTTAGTCTCTTTCAAGAAGGGTTAAATCTGAAAAGTCAACCGGATGTTGACCTATGAGTTAGGAGGCTCGGATGTGAATTCCGACGATTCGATTAGTTTTTGGAGACGATTTATGACTTATGAGTGAAATCGGAATTTGTTTCGGAGATCCCGTGTAGAATTAGGCTTGAATTGGTGAAGTTAGAATTTTGGCGATTTCCAGTTGATAGGCGAGATTTTGATCCGAGGGTCGAAATAGAATTTCGAAAGTTGCTGTAGCTTCGATATGTAATTTGTGACTTGTGTGAAAAATTTTAGGTCATTCGGACGTGGTTTGGTTGGGTTTAGATCAAAAGAGCGACTTAAAGGATTTTTGAAATTCTTAGGCTTGAATCCAACGCGAATTTGGTGTTGAGAGATGTTTTGAGCATTCCGATGGTTGGAACAAGTTTGAATAATGCTATGGGATATGTTGGCATGTTTGGTTGAATTTCCGGAGGCCTCGGCTGAGTTTCGGGTGGTTAAACGGACTAATTCGTCGTTGGAAAAGAAAGTTGCAGAAAAACCAGACACGAGAATGCGGACCGCATATCTCAAATGCGGACCGCATATCTCGCAATGAGATCGCAAACCCAGGCAGGTTCCTGGGCAAAGTTCAGGTCAGAAAGGCAGTAGAAATTCGGACCTCATATCTAACATGCGGACCGCATATCTGACATCGAGACCGCAAACTGAGACAGAAACCTGGACAAAACGTAACGCCGTAAATGCGGTCGAAATGCGATCGCAAACCTGAAATGCGGACCGCAAACCATGCTTCATGTTGAAATTGCGGTGAAGGCTAGGGCCACTTTTGCGGTGGCCACGTCAGATATGCTGACCGCATATCTGTTCTGCGACAGATATGCGATCGCATATAGGGCTGAACAGGGGTGTTTTTGTCTCGATTTTTGGCCCCTTTATAAATAGAAAATCAGTGCCCATTTGCCATGCAAAAGTCATTTTCCGTTATGCACAAAGAGAAACACCTCCAAACACTATATAATCACAGCAAATCAACCTTAAAATAATATCCAAAGGACATTTTCTTGGACAAATTCTCAAGAGGAGGAGTTTTGACCATCTTGAACATTGTTTGAGCTATAGAGCTCGGATTGAAGCAAGTTTTGAAGAAATTCTTGGAGGGTTTTCAAGAGAAACATCGGGGTAAGTGTTCCTAACTCAATTTTGGAGGAATTACCTCAGTTTATCACTGTTTTTAGCAATTAATTGGTGATTTAAGTTGGGAAAATTGTGGAAAACCCTAAGTTTAGATTTAAGATTTGGAGGTCGATCCGATATCGGAATCCGATAAATTTTGTATGGTTGAACTCGTGAGGAGATAAGGAACCCGCTGAGGTGATAATTACCGAATTTCGAGAAGTGGGCCCGGGGCTCGGGTTTTGCTAATTTTGGGATTTCTTAGTAATTTTGATTGTTTTCGTGTGGGCTTTGTCCCCATAGCATATTGTGACGTATTTGTTCTGAATTTGGATAGTTTCGACGCACGAGGAGGCCAATTCAAAGGGCAAAGGCATCGTGGGCTAAGGATTTAGCCGGCTTGAAGTGAGTAATGATCTTAAATGATGTTCTGAGGGTTTGAAACCCTGGATTTGCACATCGTAGTGCTATATTGAGTTGAGACACGCGCTCGATGATGAGCGTGGGGTTGTTTACTACTGGGGATTGTGACTTGGTCCATCCCGATTGATGATTTTACTATATATTTGGTTGAAACTTATTTGATATCTCGTGATTTGGGTTGGTTGCCATATTTGGGCTTCGTGCCGGTTATGTGAACCCTTCAGGGGTATTTATCACTGTTTACTCAATCATATTTGGGCTTCCTGCCGGTTATGTGAACCCTTCGGGGGTAATTTATCACTGTTTTCTAACTGATTTGATTCATTTCTTAAACTCAGCTTTGAAAATTAAATGACTTTTCAAATGATGTAAATGGGATCGGGTGGCACGCCGCCACGGAGATGATATAAATGGATCGGGTGGCACGCCGCCACGGAATATGATATAAAGGGATCGGGTGACACGCCGTCACGAGATATTGCGTTTGGGCCGTAAGAAGCCCCTCCCGGAGTCTGCACCCCCCACAGTGAGCGCAGGGTACCCATGGGATCGGGTGACACGCCGTCACGAGACATGACGTGGCCAGTCATGTTATTTTCTTTTACTTCATGTTATTGACTTGATTATTTATATGTTTTACTATTTCATTATGGATTGCTGTATGCCTTATGTGTTTCCTTACTCTCAGTTGTTATTTATAATTATTACTCACTGAGTTGGAAGTACTCACATTACTCCCTGCACCATGTGTGCAGATTCAGGCGTTATCGGTTCCGTTCCGAGGCATTGACTACTACTGTCAGGGCGGTGATTCAGAGATTATGAGGTAGTTGTTGGCGTCCGCAGCCCCGTATCTCTTTTACCTTGTGGTTTCCACTATTTTCAAACAATTGTGCCAAAGATATTGTAATAGTAATATTAGTATTAGGATTTTCATTAGCTGCTTATGACTTTGTGACACCCCGGTTCGGGCTGTAGTCGGGATGGTTCACTATGTTTTTCTGCAAATTACTGTTATTAAACCCTACTTATAATATTTTCGTATTGTTTAACTGTGTGAATGAAGTTTAGTTTTAATTGGCTGGCCTTGTCTTCATGAGAGGCGCCATCACGATCATGGTTGGGATTTTGGGTCGTGACAAAAAGTGACCTTAACCGTGTGCTCTTGTTAAGAACACACGGTTAAAGTCCGTTTTGATTTTAACTTGACCCCAGAAAAGCCATCGATTTATTTTCGACTTTAAAGTTCTGATTTTTGATTTGAAATCGAGGGAGTTTCAAGGGTTTTTAGTTGGAACGAAGTGTAGGTTTGGGATGAGGGGGTGAGGACGGTTCTAGGGTGTGATTTTGGTTGATTTTGGAGTGGATTTGAGGGGGTAGCAGCCATGGCTGCGAAGAGCTTTTTGAGGGCGGCTAGGATTTTTTCAGAAAGGGTTGTGTTTGGAATGATGGAAATTGGGGGGGGGGG
>MCJB01024139.1:142139-171935 GCA_002018475.1 Nicotiana obtusifolia
GGGGGGGGGGGGTAGGGGATCGTTCGGACATATATAAAGGGAAACGGGAACGAGTTCTGAGCCGTTGGATCTGTTGAGATCAATGGCTCAGATGGGCTAGCTTAACTAAAACGGGGTCGTTTTGGTTAAGAAAGGGGGAAAGGGTTTTGGGTTGGTCCGGTTTCCTTTCGTTTTGGGCTTAGTTTAATTTCCTTTACAAAGTTGGCCCAGTCCGAGTTCTTCTTTGTTTTATTTTTTAAACTTTTTTGTTTTGTTTTTTTTTAAAAAATTTTTAAAACTAGAGGACTTAATAATTAAAAATCCTAAATTACCTAAATGTAAAATTAAGCTAAATAACTTCTCATAAAAAATTATAATAATGCTTGATTTTAAAACTTAAAGATTAAAAATTAAGACAAGTGTAAAATGAACATTTTTATGAATTTTTAATTTTATGAAACCAACAACTACTAATTCAATCATAAAAAATGTAAAATAAATTCTAAATACAATGCATGATATTTTGAGTATTTTCATGAGTTAATTACTTAAAAATTAAACAAACAAGAAAATATAAGTAATTAAAAATCTAATAAAATTCCTAAAAATGGCTAATAACTAATTAAAAACTACTTTATTGATTTTATAGGAGTATTTCCGGTATGGCAAAAATCACGTGCTCACAGCATTGTTGTTGCTACTGTTTGTTACTTTATTTTCATTGTTCCTTGCGCCGAGTGTCTATTGGAAACAATCTCTCTACCTTCCCAATGTAGGGTAAGATATTAGTACATATTACCTTCCTCAGACTCCACCTATGAGATTACACTGGATTTGTTGTTGTTATTGTATTTTTTATTAAAATTTTAATATACGATAAAAAATTAATAAAATTAAAATTTCCTTTATCATGACTATATTTATAAGTCATATCCTAAAATTTTAGTTTTCATGTCATGACACATTTTCTTATGAGTCATTAAAAATAGTGGTAGTCCAAATTGATCCAAATGAATAACGCTCAGCTGTATTCAATATTATCAGGACTGTGTAAAAATTTAGTATATGAATTAACAGCTGAATGGTAATCCTTTTACCTAAGCATTGGGTCTGTCTATGTAATAAAAATCTTGAGACCATGTGTACAGGATACCTTTTTAGGGGCTCCCCGGGATAACAACAGCCCTTAAAACAACAAATAACGGGCTTTTTCACCAGGCAACTATACGTAGACACTAAGGCAAATCCAAGATCTATAGTATTTATGCATGACTGTACCACCATCTCAGAACCAAGCTATCAATTCTAACACTAAACCTTTAAAGTTCATATAATAAAATCTCTTGGTTTTAATAGAGTCTAGTTCATCTTTATGTATATTTAAGCAGCATAGTACTCAACATAGATAGATATCTAGCCGACTATAAGCACGGCCATCGGAGAAATGGAAAATAAATTAAAATAAAAATTAAAATACCTTGAAACACTGAGGTTGTGCCCAAAATTGGACAGTTTTCTTCTTCTCTATACAAACTTCAGAATCTTTACAAAGGATTTACAAGAACTAGAGAGAAGGCAGAGCGAAGAGTAACTAGAGAAAGAAAGTGAAAAATGAAAAAAAATTTCTTGTACTTTACAATGAGGCAAATGCCTCTATTTATAGAAAAATTCTATCTACAGTATTGTGCGTTATCAATACACAGTGACAGGTATCTCTGTCATGGGTTCAACTGGGTCCTACCACCTTATTTTGTCGGCTGTCTCATTGGGTCCTACCTCCTTATCTTGTCGGTTTTCCTTGTATTATTTGCATTTTTCTGACGAAATCTTCGTCATCTTTATCTTTCTTCTCTTGCTGAATCAATTTCTCAGCTTCTTCCAAAAGTTTATCAGCATCTATTTCTTCATCAGCTTGCGAGTCTTCGTACATAGAGTGACTCGTATTACTTTTCATGGATATGTCTGATTTTTCTGATTTTTCAGAAATTTGTTCGATCAGATTTTGACGAACTTCCTTTAAATAGGCTTCAATCTGTGCCTTTATCACCAGGTTGATAAATAATTTTTCTGGAAATGTGCTTCAAAGGACTGTCATCAATTTTTACAGTCTTTGTTCGAGCGGAATACTCTTCTATACTGTGGACAATGTTGTCAATTGTTTCTTGTCCCCATAATTTGTTCGTTTTCGGGTTTTATTTCAGCATCTTTTCCCAAAAATTATTATAATAAGTCCTGTATATGCAAGGTATGTGTTCTTCAGTATAACCGAATGCTGGGATCCACTTGTGAATCCAAAGAATAGAAAATTCCAAGAAGAAGTATACACGTCCAATCCTTTCGGGCCAATTGACATGATCTTTTCTATATAACGAGTCTAGATGAGGAGACACTTCTACCCATTTATCATATAATTTCTTGAGCTGGGTAGGCAGGATTGCAATTGTTGGCCCATGATAGGTCCACCAGTTTAAAAACCAATTTGGAATAAATTTGGCAAAGTTTTTCTGGCACACTTTTATAAACCAAGTGTGTTTGTGCTTTGCATTGTTATAATAGAGAGTATGACTGAACGCCTGGATATAATCCCAGTAGGTACAATTTACCTTTATTCCATTATCAAGGGTAATTTGTCTTTCCCTCATAGTAGAAAGTCTCCATTCCTCAACAGATATAATTCTCTTGATAATAAATTTTGAGAAATTATAAAATTTCTCATCCCTATAATCTTTGAAGTGAGATATCTCAACACTTTCAGTAGTTGTCAAATATTTCCATACTAAGTGTGGATCTTGTATGACTGGCCCGAGAAATATAAATTCTCAGAGAAGTATCTTTGAAGTAATTTCCATGGTTCATTTTTTTTATCAATATCACCATCTTCAACAAGAAGTATAATTTCTTGTTTTGACAATTTCTCATAGTTCTTAATATCATCATAACTTTCCATAGAAATATTCGCATAAGTATCACTTTGCGGTTTTGATTGACTTTGCATATAATTTTGCAGTGCCTCATATAATGGGCTTTCTTTTGGGATATCTCCCAAGTTAATAGATCCTGATGAGGATGCCTCATCGTTCTGAGAGATTCTCTCATTCATAAGAATTCTGTTTCCCATTTGTATAACTGGGCTATTTCTGGAGGATGTATAATTCCCTCCTCGGCCGGTATATCGGCCTTGATTTCTTCCTCTTCCTCTATTAGAGGAAGACTGGGGTGGCCATACTGGCCTCATCCTGCATACGGAATAAATTTGATTAGTTTTCATTTAAATATTCTCTAGTAAGAAAGTCTGGTAAGGAATTATCAATTTCCTTTTTATATTCAATATCAAAATCAAATGGAGCCAATTGGGCTTGCCATCTTGCAAAAATCAATTTTGAAGCATCGTGCTTAAAATCTTTATTAAACATAAATTTGACAGCTTGAGCGTCTGTTCTTATCAAGAATCTTTGATTATACAAATCATCTTGAAATTTAATAACACATTTAACAATAGCAAGCATTTCATGGGCTATGGTTGCATATTTCTTTTGGGCCGCAGTCCACTTTCCTGAATAATATCTAATAAGATATTCTTTCTTATCATTCGGGTTTACCTGCTTAAGGATTCCTCCGAATCCAATATCAGAAGCATCTGTTTCAATAATCTTTTGCCGTAAAGGATTGGCAAGAGTCAAACATGGTAAAGAACTGACTTTTCTTTTGATGAGTTTAACAATATTGGTATGCAAATCAGTCTAAGGCAATTTATAACCCTTTTTCAGTCTTTCATAAAGAGGTGTCAAATCTTTAGACAAGTCCTTTATAAAAGGAGAAATATAATTTAAACTTTCCAAAAATCTCTGTAATTGAGTCATATCAGTAATGATATCAGGAAATTTTGAAGCAAATTCTATAGCACGTTGAATAGGAGTTATCTTTCCCTGGCAAATATAATGTCCAAGAAATCTAACATTAGTCTGAAATAACTCATCTTTGGTTTAGAAATAAACCAAACCATTTTGTATAACAATTCTTTTAAAGATGTCAAGATGCTTGTAATGCGATTCTAAAGTTTTCGAATAAACAAGAATATCGTCAATATAAACAATGATAAAATTCAGATAGGGGTTGAATACATCATTCATAATTTTCTGAAACCGAAAGGCATAACATTCCATTCGTACTGTCCAAAAGGAACATTAAAAGCAGTTCGATATGTATGCTCTTTAAACAATTGAATTTGCCAATATCCAGATTTTAAATCGAATTTTGAAAATATATTTGCATCGTATAATCTTGAAAGCAAATTCTTTTTATTTGGGATCGGATATCGAACCCATTTTAAAACTTTGTTCAAAGGTTTATAATTAATTACTAACCTTGGTATTCCACGTTCTTTTTCTGCAGCATTATTGACATAAAAAGCAGTGCAAGACCATGGAGACTTGGAAGGTTTAATTAAATTCTTTTGCAAAAGATTATCATTTCTTTTTTGCAAAATTCAACCAATTCAGAATTCATTTGGCAAGGACGAGATTTAGTAGGAATATTTTCCTCTGAAAAAGTTTTTTCATATGGAAGAGAAACAACATACTTTTTCCTATCCCAAAAATCACTAGGATGATCAACACAAATAGATATAGCAAATTGTTCAGAAATGAGTTTAACCTTTTCATGAACTTTAGTAGACTTTAGAATATCCTCTATAGACATACTGTAAATTTCATGCTGTAATGAATTCAGATGAAATAATTTTCTATCAATCAAAACATTAATATCTCTTGTAAGAGGTTCAGTTATAAACTGAAAAGAAATCTATTTCCCCATATAAGTTGCATTAAAACCATTACTATCCACATGAGTAAAGGGGTAAATGGCTTGGATGAAAGGATTTCCTAATATGATAGGAGAAAACATTTTATCTTTAACAAGAATAAAAAAATGAGGAATACAAACCTTCTGTTTGCAAACATATGCATTAGGCAGTTTATATTCTATTTTCATTCAATCACCAGATGCAGAATTAACTTTATGAGAGGTCTTTTGAAAATATCTTGTAGGAGTTATTCCTTCTTGAATACAGTTTATATCAGCACCACCATCAATAAGTGCAGTTTCAGTAATTGAAAAGTTATCATCGATTAAAATAGTACACTTGACATACCATCTATGTCACGACCCTAACCCTGAACCCGGTCGTGATGGCGCCTCTCGTGAAGACAAGGCCAACCTACTCAAATGAAATCTCATATTTAAGCAAATAATTAACGAGAAAACAACACAAGCATAGTTTAATAGCATTCATTCGCGGAAAATATGGCTAACCATCCCGACTACAGCCCAAACCGGGGTGTCACAATGCCATGAGCAACTAACGAATCCTAATAGCAAGATTACTAATTACAATAACTGGCACAATTTTTGAAGAACATAGGAACAACAAGATGAAAGAGATACGGGGCTGCGGACGCCAACAGCTACCTCGTAGTCTCTGAATCACCGCCTGGACAGGAGAAATCAATACTCCGGGGCGGAACCAACAACGCCTGAATCTGCACACATGGTGCAGGGAGTAATGTGAGTACTTCCAACTCAGTGAGTAATAAGCATAAATAACGACTGAAAGTAAGAAAACACACAAAGCACAAGGTATTCTATAATGAAGCATTTAAAACATCATTCGCATAACAGTAAATCAGTGAGAAATTCAAGTAAAATCTCCTTTCAATAGGTAAAAACATGTGAAGTAAAACATCGCCCCTCGAGCTATATATATCAACAAATTCGCCCCTCGGGCAACATCATAAAAACAGTACCAGCCCCTCGGTCTCAAATCTCAGAACAACATCAGCCCCTCGGGCTATCACATGGAACAACATCAGCCCCTCGGGCTATCACATGAAACAACCTCGGGCTATCACATAGTACAATATCAGCCCCTCGGGCTATAATTCACATCACAATGGGTACCCGCGCTCACTGGGGGTGTACAGACTCCGGGAGGGGCCCCTTACGGCCCAAGCGCAATATCAAGCCACCTCGTGGCATAAATCTAGGCCCTCGGCCGCATATCAATCAAGCCACCTCGTGGCGTATACATAGTATCTTAGGCCCTCGGCCTCATATCAGTCACAAGCCACCTCGTGGCATATAAAGTATCTCAGGCCCTCGGCCTCATTATTAATCACAAGCCACCTCGTGGCACATAAAGTATCTCAGGCCCTCGTCCTCATATCACTCAGTAAGACCTCACATTTGGCCCGCGGCCGCACTCAGTCAGAAAATCATCACATGCCCCTCGGGCATAGTAAAATAGTAGTTCTCAGCCCAAAAACATCATAAAAATATTGTTTAAATCTCAAAACTGAGTAAAAGTGGCTGAGCTGTAAAATAGTGAAAAACAGCATGACTCAGTTCAAGTAATAAGTCAAAATAATGAGGAAACAGTGATAAAAATCCCCAAAGGGTTCAAATAATCTGGCACGAAGCCCAAACATGGCAATAAGCCCAAATCATGATGATAACAAATAAGTTTCAGTCAAATACACAGTAAAATCCTCAATCGGGATGGACCAAGTCACAATCCCCAGTAGTAAACGACCCCACGCTCATCATCGAGCGCGTGCCTCACCTCAATATAGCACTACGATGTGCAATCCAGGGTTTCAAACCCTCAGAGCATCATTTAAAATCATTACTCACCCCGAACCGGCTAAATCCCTAGCTCGCGACGCCTTTTCCCCTCGAATTGGCCTCCACGCGTGTCGAATCTACTCAAAATCAGAACTAATACGTCACAATATGCTGAGTGGACAAAGCCCACGCGAAACAATCGAAAGATACCAAGAAATTACGAAATTAGCAAAACCCGATCCCCGGGCCCACTTCTCGAAGTTCGGAAATTTTCACATCAAAACGGGTTCCTTATCTCCCAACGAGTTCAACCATACAAAAATTATCGAATTCCGACATCGGATTGGCTTTCAAATTTTAAATTTTTGTGTTTGGAAGATTTGGTAAAAAAATCTGATTTTTCTTCCATAAATTCATAGATTCATGATGTAAATGATTATGGAATCATGATCTATAAAGGATTTATAATAAAGAACACTTACCTCATTCAAATTTGTGGAAACCCCTATAAAAATCGCCCAAACCGAGCTCCCCCAACTCTATTTTTGTCAAAAATGGCCAAAACCCCCGTTTTATAGTGTTTCAGCGTTTCGGGCGCCACAGGTGGCACCGGGCGCTGCCTGTGGCGCTGGTTCCAGTAGCCACAAAAATTGCTGGTGCCATGGGTGCCGTCTCGCGCTACCCTAGGCGCTGGCGATTTCCCCGACACAAAAATAGGCATAACTTTCTCATACGATGTTCGAATTGGACGATTCTTTTTGCTATGACTCCGAAATTCCGATATGGATCTAATGCTTCAATTAAAACTGAATATTGGAGTCTATTTGTATAATATGATACTACTTATTCTTGAAGAAATGACATCGAAACATTCTTGAAATGCCCAAGTTAAACTCCATCAACCATCCAAAATCCATTCAAGGCCCTTGGGACTTCAACCAAATATATCAACAAATCTTAAAACATAGTATATACTTAGTCGAGGCCTCAAATCACATCAAATAATGCTAAAGACACGAATCATACCCCAATTCAAGCCTAATGAAACTAATAAATTCCAACTTATACATTCGATGCTGAAACCTATAAAATCGAGTCCGATTGACCTCAAATTTTGCACACAAGTCATAAATAACATATGAAAATTTTCAAAACTGGATTCGGACCCCGATATCAAAAAGTCAACTCCTCGGTCAAATTTTCAAAAATTTTCTATTTTCCAACATTCGCCAAAATACGTTGAATTGTCCTACGGACTTCCATTTTCAAATCCGGACATACGCCTAAGTCCGAAATCACCATACGAAGCTATAGCAACTCTCGGAATTCCATTCCGACCCTCGGATCAAAATCTCGCCTAACAACCGAAAATCGCCAAAATACTAACTCCACCAATTCAAGCCTAATTCTACACCGGACCTCCAAAATTCCGATCATACTCCTAAGTCATGAATCACCTCCCAAAGCTAACCAAACCATCAGAACTCACATCCGAGCCCTCTAACTCATAAGTCAATATCCGGTTGACTTTTCCAGCTTAAACCTTCTTAAAAGAGACTAAGTGTCTCATTTCTTGCCAAACTCACTCCTAACGCAAACTACTCAACTCGATCACATAAAACATGGATAACGAAGCATAATGAGACGGAAAATGAGGAAAACGGAGCGGTAACTCACGAGACGACTAGCCGGGTCGTCACAATCTATGCGCAGTAACTATTTGCATCATTCCTAAAAATAAATCATGATTAGGGTCAGAAATAGCCTTTTTGGAAAATTCAGAAATTTCGTTGAAATCATCATTTTGAGGTAAAATAACCCCCTTTTCTTAGTATCAGCAAGTTGGTCAGTTGAAATAGTATTTTTCTCAACTTGCCCTATCCTGTGATCCAAAATCATTTGATTTTGTTTCAGAGATTTGATCTCATTTTTTAATCTTTCAACTTCAATTTTTAAATCATCCATTGAAGAGGTATAACTAGGAAGATTCAGATTCTGTGGTGAGTGTTTTTCAAAAAGTCATTTTTGAACTTCCGCCATAGAATATGGAACTTCTTCTAGTATATTTCTTTTTCGAATAGGCTTATCAGCCGGTTTTGAAGTAGACGTAGAAGCCATATGAATAATTTTTTCTCGTAAATTAGGATCTGAGACTTTTTTTTAATAGTTCTAAAATATCATCAGAAGTAATTAGCTTTATTTCAAAATTATTTTGAAATTGAGATTGTAATTTATAAAAATCCAAATTTTCACAAGAACATCCACCATTACCGGTATCACATTTATCACAAGTATTATCGTCAGGAAAATCAAATAACTTAACTGATGTTTCAAAAGAAGCAGATGAAGTATAATCACTATCATAATCGTCTCTCGAAGTTTCTGCCATAATCTGTAGAAATTTTTCCTTGGATTTATCATCCATTTCCAGAGTAAGAGCTTTAAGCTTCTCCTTTTTGCAATTTGGGGCGATGTGACCAAATTTACCACACTTGTAACACTTTATATCTTTCAGATCTCGTTTAGATTTGTTCTTGGCGAATCGCTTTTCTTTGCGATGTTTTCTTCGAGCATATTGCTCTTCTTTGGATCGACGATGTCTCCTTTTACCTTTTCTTTGGTAATAATCGTCCCTATTATTTCCTTTCTTTCCTTTGCTCCTCTTCTTTTTAAAGGAGGAGCCATCTTCCATTCCAAATTGTTGGCAGAAATCGCCTAACTGATTTCTTTCAGTTAGTCTCTGTCTCTTGAGCTCGTTACATAAACTTAATCCTTCTTGGGTACATACACCAATTAGTTTGCCATAGGTGTAGGTGTTATAAAGAATCTGCACCAAACTCTTCGTGAAAATAACGAGGGTAAACCATCAATAAAATTCCCTTTCCAGTGTTCACTATTACTTTCAGGTAAATCCATAACCCGACTAAGAAAAGTGTCCTTATACCAACGAAATGCACCTAGATGTCTACATCTAAGACCATTTAATAATGTACGAATATTTTCATACATATTGGTAAACCTACCACTGAAATGTTCTATAATGGTCAAAACTAAGGTGTAGACACAATCTTATCTACCTGCAACTAAAGCTCTTCCTAGGTTATCTTCCCCAGGTTCAGTCTTAATTGCATTGTAGATAGCTGCTCTATCTTCAGCAGACATAAAATTATCCCACCATCCTCTTAGTTGGCCGGTAAATCCTGCAACAATCATTTTGCAAATTACTATTTCTGTATTTCTTTCAGAAGTGGCTTTACAGATAGTAGAATACATCAACATACGATGTACAAGAATACTAATTTGCCTATCAGTTAAACCGTCTAAATTCCATTTGTAAATGGCATCACCGTTATAACTGGTGTTGGTTTGGTTCCAGTCTCTTTCTTCAACTAGAACATCTTGAGGGGTTGGTCTAGGATAATAATAGGTATCCATTCTAGGCATATCACCATATCTTTTGCCTAATTTTCTAAGCTTATTTCTTCCCTATAGTCTTTGGAAGGATTAGAAATATTTTCTGCATATTCAGAGGCTAAGTCTAGGGGTTTGAGGTTTAAACGAGCTAATTTTTCGTTAACCAGTTGTTCTAAATCCTCTCGCGATTTAATTTGAAAACCAGTAATATCTGGAGGTCTCTGTATAGAGGGTGCTAATTTAATGGATGAAGAGGGCTTATCGGAAATTACTTGAGCCGAATGAACTACTAAAGAGCGATCTGATGAAGGAGGAATACTGATCTTTTTAACCAAATCAATCAAACAATCAAGTTTTGAATCAAGAGAACTAATATGTTCACCCAAAACTTTAACATATAAAGACAAATAATTATTTTGAGAAATCAGATTATTAACCTCTTTAATACCATTGCTAGCAATATCATCTTCAATAAATCGTTGAAAAGCAGCAAAAGTAATGCCCGTATTATTAGGTAATACAAAAGGAGCTTGTGGTGGATAAATACTTTTCATAATATTACCAGAATTGTCTAAATAAGTTCTTTCAAGCACCTTAATATACATAGGCATGTAGGTAGATAAGAACCATGGAACAAATTATTTGGTTATGCAATGCACAAAATTCATAAAATTCTTGAGAAATACTCCTTTTATCATCAGTGGTATAATACTCAGTATACCAATTTTTAAAACTTTTCCATCTATCATGACAAAATTCTGACAGAATATGTTTTCTTGCCGGTGATCCCGGACTAAAATCAATTTGGAACCTAATCATTTAAACACCATTCAAATTGAAATCTATCTCGGATGCAGTAGGAATATCCTTATCAGAAGACTTATCGTTATCGTCTCTGACAATATTTTCGGAATCAATCTTTATACGATCAACACGCTTATTATCTTCATCAGTGGAAATCGTACGAAGTGATGCAGCTCGATTTAACCTAGCTGGACCATAAATAGGTTCTACGGGAGCAATATAAGAATGGGTTGAAGGTAGTGATAACCTTCTGCTATCAGCAAAAGAACGTCTATAAGGTATTAAAGACTTATTGTTCTCAAACTGAATACAAATTCTTCCTTCCGGAGTTTGACTAACATGCGAATATTCATGATTAGTAATATCATCGGACTGTTGACTTGGAGATATAACAGAGTCTAAGATCCATGTGGAAGGAAAATTAATTTCATTCCACCCAATAAGTCTCCTAGTGGTGACTTTGGATCTAGCAAAATTTGTTTCAAATATCATAGTCTCGTTTGATTGTATCTGTCAGTTTACATCGAGGAGTCAAAGTAGACAAGAACTTATAATAAATTCTATAAGATAAACATATAAGTTCAGACCCAGGAGCATAGTTATAACCATGAGTCTTAACATTTAATGTTAAGGCATCTAGAATATTGATGTCAGATAATGATAATTGTAGATTGGGTTGAGTATTGAAATATACGGGACCATAAGCCACCGTTGATTCGATAAAACCCATCAGAGATGCTTCTAAAATTAAAATTTCTAGCATCTCTTAATGCAGCCAAGATTCGGGTAACCCTTTAAGGGTTAAAGGCTTAAAAGCAATTTGCACCATGCCAATATGCATAAAACTATACTTCTTTTTATAAAGCATAATATCACGTTCATTTAATAAACATACAGTTTGTTCTGAAGAATTCAAGGCAAGAGATTGTTCAGTTGATTTTATCAACTGTTTGGAAGATAATCTATCAAAGAATCCATAATCATAAATTGTGTTAATAGGGACTTGAGGAATAGTCCATTTATTTAATAAATCAAGATTTAGAGGTATATCTACCTCTTCAAGTCTAGTATTTTAATACTAGTTTCTCGGATATCCATATTCAATAAGAATATCTATTTTGAATATTATAACTGCTAAATACCATAAACAATTCCTAAGGCTCTGATACCATTTGAGACAGGATCTGTTCGGTGTCGGCGGTAGTCCGCTCGACGGTGATAGACCTTATCAAGAGAGTATCCTCGTCTTCAAACAAGAATCAAAATCAAGGAAAATTATTATCTGAACTGTGTAAAAATTTAGTATATGAATTAACAGTTGTATGGTAATCCTTTTACCTAAGCATGGGGTCTGTCTATATAATAAATACTATATAATCTTGAGACCATGTGTACAGGATACCTTTTTAGGGGCTCCCCGGATAACAACAGCCCTTAAAACAATAAATAACGGGCTTTTCCGCCGGGCAACTGTACGTATCCACTAAGGCAAATCCAAGATCTATAGTATTTATGCATGACTGTACCACCATCTCAGAACCAAGCTATCAATTCTAACACTAAACCTTTAAAGTTCATATAATAAAATCTCTTGATTTTAATAGAGTCTAGTTCATCTTTATGTATATTTAAGCAGCATAGTACTCAACATAGATAGATATCTAGCCGGCTATAAGCATGATCATCGGAGAAATGGAAAATAAATTAAAATTAAAATTAAAATACCTTGAAACACCGATGTTGTGCCCAAAATTGGACAGTTTTCTTCTTCTCTATACAAACTTCAGAATCTTTACAAAGGATTTACAAGAACTAGAGAGAAGGCAGAGTGAAGAGTAACTAGAGAAAGAAAGTGAAAACTGAAAAAAAAATTCTTGTACTTTACAATGAGGCAAATGCCTCTATTTATAGAAATATTCTATCTACAATATTGTGCATTATCAATACACAGTGACAGGTATCTCTGTCATGGGTCCCACTGGGTCCTACCACCTTATTTTGTCGGCTATCCCATTGGGTCCTACCTCCTTATCTTGTTAGTTTTCCTTGTATTATTTGTATTTTTCTGACGAAATCTTCGTCATCTTTATCTTTCTTCTCTTGCTGAATCAATTTCTCATCTTCTTCCAAAAGTTTATCAGCATCTATTTCTTCATCAGCTTGCGAGTCTTCGTACATAGAGTGACTCGTATTACTTTTCATGGATATATCTGTTTTTTCTGATTTTTCAGAAATTTGTTCGATAAGATTTTGACGAACTTCCTTTAAATATGCTTCAATCTGTGCCTTTATCACCAGGTTGATAAATAATTTTTCCGGCAATGTGCTTCAAAGGACTGTCATCAATTTTTACAGTCTTTGTTCGAGCGGAATACTCTTCTATACTGTGGACAATGTTGTCAATTATTTCTTGTCCCCATAATTTGTTCGTTTTCGGGTTTTCTTTCAGCATCTTTTCCCAAAACTTATTATAATAAGTCCTGTATATGCAAGGTATGTGTTCTTCAGTATAACCGAATGCTGGGATCCACTTGTGAATCCAAGAAATAGAAAATTCCAAGAAGAAGTATACGTGCCCAATCCTTTCGGGCCAATTGACATGATCTTTTCTATATAACGAGTCTAGATCAGGAGACACTTCTACCCATTTATCATATAATTTCTTGATCTGGGTAGGCAGGATTGCAATTGTTGGCCCATGATAGGTCCACCAGTTTAAAAACCAATTTGGAATAAATTTGGCAAAGTTTTTCTGGCACACTTTTATAAACCAAGTGTGTTTATGTTTTACATTGTTATAATAGAGAGTATGACTGAACGCCTGGATATAATCCCAGTAGGTACAATTTACCTTTATTCCATTATCAAGGGTAATTTGTCTTTCCCTCATAGTAGAAAGTCCCCATTCCTCAGCAGATATAATTCTCTTGATAATAAATTTTGAGAAATTATAAACTTTCTCATCCCTATAATCTTTGAAGTGAGATATCTCAACACTTTCAGTAGTTGTCAAAATATTTTCATAGTAAGTGCGGGTCTTGTATGACTGGCCCGAGAAATATAAATTCTCAGAGAAGTACCTTTGAAGTAATTCCCATGGTTCATTTTTTCTATCAATATCACCATCTTCAACTAGAAGTATAATTTCTTGTTTTGACAATTTCTCGTAGTTCTTAATATCATCATAACTTTCCATAGAAATATTCGCATAAGTGTCACTTTGCGGTTATGAACAATCTCTTGCCTTGAATTCTTCACAGGTACTTCTCTGAGAATTTATATTTCTCGGGCCAGTCATACAAGACCCACACTTACTATGAAAATATTTTGACAACTACTGAAAGTGTTGAGATATCTCACTTCAAAGATTATAGGGATGAGAAAGTTTATAATTTCTCAAAATTTATTATCAAGAGAATTATATCTGCTGAGGAATGGGGATTTTCTACTATGAGGGAAAGACAAATTACCCTTGATAATGGAATAAAGGTAAATTGTACCTACTGGGATTATATCCAGGCGTTCAGTCATACTCTCTATTATAACAATGTAAAACAAAAACACACTTGGTTTATAAAAGTGTGCCAGAAAAACTTTGCCAAATGTATTCCAAATTGGTTTTTAAACTGGTGGACCTATCATGGGCCAACAATTGCAATCCTGCCTACCCAGCTCAAGAAATTATATGATAAATGGGTAGAAGTGTCTCCTGATCTAGACTCGTTATATAGAAAAGATCATGTCAATTGGCCCGAAAGGATTGGGCACGTATACTTCTTCTTGGAATTTTCTATTCCTTGGATTCACAAGTGGATCCCAGCATTCGGTTATACTGAAGAACACATACCTTGCATATACAGGACTTATTATAATAATTTTTGGGAAAAGATGCTGAAAGAAAACCCGAAACGAACAAATTATGGGGACAAGAAATAATTGACAACATTGTCCGTAGTATAGAAGAGTATTCCGCTCGAACAAAGACTGTAAAAATTGATGACAGTCCTTTGAAGCACATTGCCAGAAAAATTATTTATCAACCTGGTGATAAAGGCACAGATTGAAGCCTATTTAAAGGAAGTTCGTCAAAATCTGATCGAACAAATTTCTGAAAAATCAGAAAAAACAGACATATCCATGAAAAGTAATACGAGTCACTCTATGTACGAAGACTCGCAAGCTGATGAAGAAATAGATGCTGATAAACTTTTGGAAGAAGCTGAGAAATTGATTCAGCAAGAGAAGAAAGATAAAGATGACGAAGATTTCGTCAGAAAAATGCAAATAATACAAGGAAAACCGACAGGATAAGGATGTAGGACCCAATGGGACAGCCGACAAAATAAGGTGGTAGGACCCAGTGGGACCCATGACAGAGATACATGTCACTGTGTATTGATAACGCATAATACTGTAGATAGAATTTTTCTATAAATAGAGGCATTTGCCTCATTGTAAAGTACAAGAATTTTTTTTTCATTTTTCACTTTCTTTCTCTAGTTACTCTTCGCTCTGCCTTCTCTCTAGTTCTTGTAAATCCTTTGTAAAGATTCTGAAGTTTGTATAGAGAAGAAGAAAACTGTCCAATTTTGGGCACAACCTCGGTGTTTCAAGGTATTTTAATTTTTATTTTAATTTATTTTCCATTTCTCCGATGGCCGTGCTTATAGCCGGCTAGATATCTATCTATGTTGAGTACTATGCTGCTTAAATATACAAAAAGATGAACTAGACTCTATTAAAATCAAGAGATTTTATATATATGAACTTTAAAGGTTTAGTGTTAGAATTGATAGTTTGGTTCTGAGATGGTGGTACCGTCATGCATAAATACTATAGATCTTGGATTTGTCTTAGTGGCTAAGTACAGTTACCCGGCGGAAAAGCCTGTTATCTGTTGTTTTAAGGGCTGTTGTTATCCCGGGGAGCCCCTAAAAAGGTATTCTGTACTGTCTCAAGATTATATAGTATTTATTACATAGACAGACCCCATGCTTAGGTAAAAGGATTATAAATTGTATCGTTTGTCGTTGATTCATGATGTCACACATCAACAATATGAAGAATAAACTTATAATATTACAAAGAAAAAATATTGTATGATTTAGAATTAATATATAAAAAGATAGTGCAAAGGAAAAAATAGGTTAATTTAATAATAATGAAGGGCAATATGAGAGAAAAAGATAAAATAATGACAAATTTAACAATACGCTAGGATAAAATTTAAATAATAATTAAAATAAAATTAGGTCGTTATGCTAGAGATTGTAAGGTCAAGGATAAAATTAGGAACCTTGATCTAGATGATAATTTAACAGAATCTTGTATAAAGAGCCTTTAATATTATCATCCAGATCAAAGTTCCTAATTTTATCCTCGACCTTACAATCTCTAGCATAATGGCCTACTCTGCCGCATTTGTAGCACGCATTAGGTGTATGGGATTTTATAAAATCCTTTCTCTGCTTATAAGCTTTTCTTCTCTTATTCTTCTTCTCATATCTCTTATCAAGAGATCCTTTATTCTTCTTTTTATACCTATAAGGTTCTTTCTGGTCTTTCTTATGTCTATGAGACTTTTTAATCTTAGGAATATCTATGGCGAACTGTTCACAGAATTCTCCTAACTGTTGTCTTTCATTAAGACGATGTTTCTTGATTTCCTGGCTTAACTTAATCTCATTACATAAAGCCAAGCCTTGTTGTATGCATACACTAGTAAGCTTTCCATAGGTATAGCTATTTTAATCTATACTCGTTGCCGTTGCTCGGAGAGTTTTTCTAACTCTTTCAACAAAGAGTGTTGGGAGTCCATCAATAAATTTGGACTTCCAGTGAGTGATATTGCACTCTGGTAATTCCATTACCCTGGATAAGAAAACATCCTTATGCCATCATCTAAAATCTGTCAATGTATAACATCTAAGATTTTGGATCATGATCCTTAAGGTCTCACTATTGTCTGACCATCTTCCAGAGAAATGCTCTATAATATTAAGAACTAAGGAATATACGCATTTGGACATTCTGACCCATCTTCTATTTTGACAGCTCCCATAATTTATGCGCGTTATCTTTCTGTTAAATAATTATCCCACCAGCCTTTTAATTGGCCAGTAAACCAGCCACTATCATCTCAGTTATGGTTTTCTCAGAATTCTTATTAACCTTGCAAATAGTGCTATACATAAGTATTCTATGTACTTGAGTATAAATTTGACAGTCAGTAAAACCATCTATCTTCCATTTATAGATTTCTGTACCGCTATAGTTCTGGGAATAAATAGTAGCATCAGGTTCCTCTATGAGTACATCTTGAGGGGTTGGCCTAGGATAATAAAGCATCCTTTGGACCGGTTTGCGAGCAAAATTTTATGAGATTTTATAAATCTTATCAGAGAGCTTTACTTTTCTCTCTTCATCAGATAAGTATTCTAAATTTAAAGGACTTATTTTAAAGCCTTCAAATTTCTTATCTAATAAATTTTCTAGGTCTTCGAGACTCTTGATTTTAAAGTCTTTGGCCTGCGGAGGTGGTTGGTACTTGCATTAGCAATTTGCTCTTTATCTTTTGTAGTATCCTTTCTAGATATTTCTGGACTTCTGTTATTAATCTGTCCAGTCTTTCATTAATAGGAACAATCTGTTCACCCATAATACTAATACATATATTAGTATAATTATTCTGTGTGAATATAGTGTTCAAATTTCTAGCAGTAATTTGCCAGTATCATCATCAAAATATTTTGAGAATGCAGTATAATAAATTACTTTATCCTTTTCTCCCATTTGAAAAGATGTTTGTGGGGGAAATACAGATCTAGTAATTTCACCATTATTGAGCTTATAATCTCTTTCTAGCATGGAAATATAACCATCAACATATTTAGACATAAACCATGGCACAAAAGCAATTATCTTATTGTGACTACTAATATCATTACAAAAATCATCTTGAAATTTTTTTATTATAACTTCTATTCCTGGCATATAATTATAATCATGAAGTTTAATACTCAATATCAAAGCATTTAAAGAGTTTTCTTCACTCAAATAAATCTGTAAGTTAGGATATGCATTAAAATATACAGGGCCATAGGCCAAACTGGTTTATACTGTCCCCATAAGGGATTTTTTCCAGTTTTGGTTTCTGCCTTCTCTGAGAGCCGCTATGAAACTTTCAAGTAAGCTTCTTAACGTAAGTGGCTTGAAGACAACTTGTATTAAGCCAAAATGCAAAAATCTATGAGTTTCTCTATAAGGGGCTAAATCATTTTCAGATAATAATCTAAAAGTAGCATGATCATTATCTACTGTGATAGTCTCTTCAGTAGTTAACTACTTGTTTTAAACCTAATTTTTCAAATCTACCTAGTTGGTATATAATCTTAGGTTGTATTTTAGAAATCGTCCATTTATTAAGAAGGTCTAATTGTTGAGGCATATCATATTCTTCTTTCCTACTGTTTTTAAAAGTAGTCTGCTTTCTAATAATATTCATTAGAGAAAGTTGTATTGAACTTAGCACCTATTTCTATTCTTTCACATAGCTCTTATACCAATTTAGTCCGGATCGCTTCAACGGAGCTACAAGAAACCTTTATTAAAGACTCCAACCCTATCAAGCTACAGTCCTGTCAAGCAAAACCCTAAACCACGGTCCTCTTTTTAACCCTTCAACACGCTTTCCTGGCTAAAACGGGTTCTTGAGGTCCACCAGTTATGCCACCATAACCAGGGTTTACTGCCTGGATTGTAAACTTCCTGGGCTCTATAGTCTTAACCTTAGAACCGTCGGGTGTTACAGTATAAAATCAATACCAAAACATGCCTAAGAATAGTCTAGTATGCATAAGTTCGACACTTCAATATTTAGCCTATTATTTAGGCTAAATGATTATCTAAATTATATTAAAAACTAGAATTAAAAAGTACCCGAGACTGCAGAGGTTGTGGCCAAGTGACCTTTTTCTGATTTTATTTCTAAATTTACTGAATACAAAGAAGATGTTTTTACAAAGAGAGAGAGAATTCCTAAGGTATGGCTTCAGAAAAAGCCTGCCCCCTTTCTAACAAATTGTGATTCTTATATAAGTGATCTGACTAAAAACAAAAACAAAAAACTAAAATAGTAAAATAGCTGGCAAAATAATTACATCATGGCCGACAAAGAAAAAGTTAAAAGAAAAACGGACAAACTACTTTATGAAAGTAGATTCCTGACAACCTCTCATAGTGGGGTCAGATACTTTATTAAAGTTTTTCGGCTGTATTACCCCAATTATTCAATAGTGGGGCCTTCAGTGTTTTCTTTCAGACTTTGCCTTTTCTCTTATCATTTATGACGGAATATTCTTCTACTCCTTCCTTCAATTTCTTTAGGAATTCTTCAATTTCGTCTAAACTGACTTGTTTTTGTTGGCTTTCTTGGGCTTCTCCTGCCAAACATGTTTTTTCATCTGTAGTGTTCCCTATTGAAACCATTGAAACATCATCTAACATTTCAACTTCGAAATTCCTTACTAGATCTCTTTTTATTTCTTCAAAATAAGAAGCAATAATTTCTTTCTTAGAGATAACTCCTTTTTCATTTGAAGTCGTCTAGTAACTTGTTGGAATGGACTCAATTCTTCCATGTCTACATTGGTTGTCTTTTCTTTGGTGCTATAAGCTTCAGTTTTCTTTTCAATTTCTTCAATAATTTCTTGACCATGAACTTTTCCTGTTTGGTCTGCTTGAAGTAATTTACTCTAGAATTTTGTATAAAAGACTATGTTTAAGCATGGGAATCCTTCCCTGGTTTGACTAACTTCTACATCCCATTTCATGATCCATGGAATAGAGAATTCTATGAAGAAATACATTGTTGCTATTTCATCAAAAAAGATATTATCTTTTTGTAATGCAATAATTTTGGGAGATATATCTACCCATTGAGTATATAAACTCTTAAAAATTGGCGGAAGTATTTCCAAGGATGGACCATATGATATCCACCATTTACATAACCAATTAGGTATCTATTGTTCAAACAAATTGGAACATAATTTTATGAACCAAGAGCGTTTCCTATTAGAATTCTCATATAAGAAAGTTTTATAAAAACTTTCGCTATAATCTCAGTAATTGAATTTTATCGAGGCTTTCTGTTCTGGATGAGTATAATCTCTTTCCTTTAATGTACTAACTCCCCATTCATCTGAGGCTATTATCCTCTTTATAATCATCTTAGAGAAATTATAAATTCTATTTGTATTAGCTGGATAGAAATGCTGAATTTCAGCGGAACCAGTAGATGAGAGAATCAGCTCATAATTCATTCTATATTTATAAGCAGTGGTAGCATATGATGTTGTATCAAAATACCTGGTCATGATTTGCCAGGAGTTATCCTTCCATTTCAAGTCGGACTATTCTAAAATAATTATTAACTCTTTTTGCCCTTTCTGGTTATAAACCTCAACGTTATCATGGCTATCGTCTGCCAATGCCGAAGAATATGATGGAGGATTATTATATGTGCCTTGTTTTGATTCCATACAATCCAAAAATTCTTTGTACATTGGGTGGTCTGTATTAAGACCTGTTGTTTCTACAATATTGGCAGCTATTAGCTGCTAATTTCCTATCTGGGCTAGGATATTTCCTCTGCCATAGGAAGAGTCCGATTTTCTTCCTCGTCCCCTCCCTCGAGAGGGCCTATATGTAGGTCTCATAACCTGTAAAAAATAAAAAATAAAAGAGTTATGGACTCAAAAACTCTCTAGTATGAAAGTCAGGGAGACTATTATTTGTCCCTTTTTTATAAATAATCTCGAAATCAAATAGAGCTAATAAGGCTTGCCATCTTGCAAACATTTGTTTAGAAATATTATGTTTATAATCCTTATTAAAGATATAATGTAAATAATAATTAAAATAAATATTATATTTAAAGTAACATACGATATAATACAATAGGTAACAACCGTTCAAACATGCTGTAACCTAGAAAACATATATTCTTTTGGGGCCAAAATCCATATTCTTTTGTTCGCTTTCTTGAGTCGAGAGTTTTTCGCAGGGGTCTTTCGTTCGCCTTTTTGAGCCGAGGGTCGTTTGATTATATTGTGTTGTTGTTGTTGTATCATAGTCGTAGATTTTGGACACATTGGCTCCTTTCTGGATTTTGCACTCACATAGTTCATTTCAACGCGCCATTTGAACGCGCCACTGCAGTTTCTTTCCTCCACATTTTTATAATTTATGAAATTTCACTACTTGGTCAGAAAATAACTAGGAGTAAAAAAATACCAAAATTAAAAAAAATAGTGCAATTAAGACGGATGAATTAAAGAAAAGGGACCTAAAAAGAAACTAAAATAAAATAAAAAAGAAAAAAACCTTTCTTTCTTTCTTTCTTTCTTTCTTTGTGTATGCCCCTTTGGTTATACACATCAACAACAGAAGAACGGAACATCACATTCGAAAATCCATTCGATCGCTGGGTTTTTCAACACATTGATTCTTCAATACTCATCTTTTGGGGTTTATTAAAAATTAATTTTAAAGTATATTGCTGGTTGAATTTTTTGATAAAATTACTTGAAATATACTGGTGAGATACATAGATGATCAGGAAGGTTCAATGGTAGTTTTTGATTTTGAAGGTTGGAGAGGTTACAGTGCAATTACTTTCTGGGTTTTTGTGGGTCTTGTGAGTATTTTAATGGGTCGAAGTTGGATTTTTGAATTGTGAGTGATATGTTGGATTTTAGGATAGGTGGCAAATTAGGGCTAGGGTTAGGGTTTTGGGGTTAAAAGTTTGGGAATTGAGGTTAGGTTTTATTTATGAGTTGGGGAAATAGTAATAGGGCTCAAATGATGGAGGAACATGAGCTTGAGGAAGGGGAAGCATGTTATTACAACAAGGATGATGATGATAATTCAAGCATTGACCCGGACATAGCCCTCTCTTACATTGTAAGAGTTCTTTTTTTTCTCTGCTATATGTTGAACTCAATTTTCAAAATTCTAAACATTCTTGATTATGTATTCCTTATGATGAATTAAAGTGAAAGAGAAGAACTTTGAGTTTTGAGAATCAGTTCATGAAATGCTTAATATAGTTGCAGTTTGTTTTTGGTAGTTAAGTTCTTGGTTGATTATCAATATTCTGGGTAAAAGATTAGGCTTTACTAATTCAAAATTCACTATAGATGGTTTTTTGATTCTGTAAAGAATGTACTGAATCAGGAAAATAATTATGGTAGGACAAAAAAAGAAAACTTTTTGGGTTTGGGAACTGAACTGGAAAAAATGAATACTACTGGGACATTGTGCTAGAAATATTGCTTTCAAGTTATACTGGTGAAATTTGGGATCATTTCTGCTAATAGTGAAGGGTAACAATAAGAAAAGTAAGAGAAAAAGAGATTCTCTTTAAGACTGCCTTTCCCCACTTTCTGCAATACTGTGGTTAAAGTGTATGCTACATTATGAATGGTTATTGCCATTGATTTTATAAAACAATGACAGTATAACTGATGGTTTTCTGTGTCAAAGGATGAGAAACTTCAAAGTGTTTTGGGTCATTTTCAGAAAGATTTTGAAGGAGGTGTTTCTGCTGAGAATTTGGGTAAGTTGGCTTTTCATCAGTCCCATTGATCATAGACAACAGTTGTGTGTCTCTTTCTCCATGTAGATGGACTGATTAAATTTCTTTTACTTTTGGCAGGGGCAAAATTTGGCGGGTATGGTTCATTCTTACCGACTTATCAGCGTTCCCCTTCAATTCTATCTCAGCCAAGATCTCCACAGAGATCTCAAAATCAAGGGACACCAAGATCGCCCAACCATTTTGTTTCCGAGGTCTGTCAAAAGTTATCTTTTGTTTTGTTGCATGCCATATTGTCTACCTTTTATCAACCTGGGAATATTTGGTTTAACTTGTGTGGTGATTGCATTTCTGTCCAGGGGCCTCCTCAGAACTATTCAGCTGTGTCTGATCCTTCCTCAACTCAGAGGAATAGTACAGCTGGTTCTCGCAGTGGTCATACCTTGCATGATTCAAGGGTTCCTTGTGGGTATGATTCCGCCAGACCATGCTTTTCTGCTCAAGAATCTAATAAGTTCCCTGTAAAACATGAAGTTTCTATGAATAAGTCACTTAAACCAACTGATCAGAGAAAATTCAAACTTCGGATTAGAGTTGGTTCTGATAAGACAGCCCAGAAGAGTACTGCTTTACACACTAGTCTTGGGCTTATTTCTCCCTCTTCGTCAATGGAAAATAGTCCTACTGAAAGTGGTGAGATGTTGTCCACGTTTGAAGGAATTCCCTGTGATTCTCCAGCCAGCATCCTTCAGGTAAGCCAGTTCTATTACTTAAAAATTCCCCTTTTACCACATAGCCAAAAAGAGAATAGTATCTGGTGCTTTGCTAATTTTTCACTTCTTTCCCTTTATTTATTCCTGTCTGTTGGAACAGACTATGACTTCTTTCCCAGTTGCTGGAGGCCTGCTGCTTTCACCTCTCCATGAGAAGTTATTGACTTTGTCAAGAAATGATAAACTTTTCATGGGGAATGAGCCTGTGGCTGCTGCAAAGGATACCAAACCTCAATCTGTCATGTCTGGCAATAGTTCAACTTCCAGGATAGAGGATGGGGATGTCTTGATAGGGAAGAAAACTAAATTAGTTGGTAAGAGTGAATATGCCGAGGAACGGAATTCAGGGGTCAGAAATGGCACGATCTCCTATTTTGAGAAAAACTTGGGCATTGAGAGCCTGGAAAACACGCATTGCCTCGTAAATGACTTGAATCAGGGAGTTGTGCCTGAGTTAGTATGTGATACTCATGAATCAGTGAAAGGTGCTGGTAGGGCACCTGGAGCTATACATGACTCGGTGAAGGAAATTCCGATGAAGAAAAGGGAGATCAATAGACTTAAAGATCAATTGTTTGGTAGTGACTTGGATAAGGATGACTCTTTTGAATCTTCATCTGACGTAGTAGGTGACAAATATGATCACCAGGAAGTAAGAAGTAATTCAGTGGAACTCCAGCTAAAAAGCTTTCAGAAAAATGCTTCTTTTGATAGCAAGGAAGGTGGCAGGAGCAAATGCAGCAGATCCGTTCCTTCATTTAGAGCTGATTCTGATATTTCCGAGAGTGAGAGGGACTCTAGTGGGGCTGTATCTCTGCGAAAGAAAGCTGTTATGAAAGCTGCAAGCCATAAACCTGACCAACAAAGGATGCCTCACGCAGAGAAGCAATCATCTGAAGGCAAAAAGAAGTTAACAGAACGTCAACTTGGTCTGAAGCCAGCTGCAGATGTGGCAGAGGTAAGAGGGGTTTCTGCTACTCTCAAGAACAAGAAGAGTTCTAAGAAGGATGTCCGGATGGCTCATTTATTTGACGCACAGCTGGAGAAAACCACGAATCAACTGGATTCACTGGAGAGACCTCCTGGTGATAAGTTGAAGAAATCTAAACTGGAGGCACGTATAAAACAGCATTCATCTTCTGCTAAATTAAGACACGTTCCAAGCAATAAAGTTGATAGTCATGTGGCATCTGCGACCCCTATGAAGGATCCTTCAGCCATGGGTGGTAAGGAATTGACTTCTGGGACTGAGCCACCAGTTGCTCCTGTCGTTATAGAAGAAGATTGGGTCGCCTGTGATAAATGTCAGAAGTGGCGCCTTTTGCCATATGGTACAAAACCCGAGCACCTGCCTGACAGGTGGATGTGCAGCATGTTGAACTGGCTGTAAGTTTTCTGCAGTTTTAAAATCGTAACTCTCTTTTTGTGGCTTATATAAAGTCTTAGCTCTCTTATATCAGTTTACACATGCTCCCATACTCTGCCTGGTTATCCATCTCTGTAGATAGTTTCTGCAGTGCTATATTTTGGTGATAACAAAATCAAAATTAATTTCCGTAGGCCTGGAATGAACCATTGTGACATTAGTGAGGAAGAGACAACAAGAGCTCTCCATGCCTTGTACCAAATGCCTCTTCCTGAGAACTTAAATAGCCTTCAAAATCATGCTGGTAGAGATACGGCTGGAGTAATTTCAGCTGATATGCATGGGCTCGGTGGCAGCAGTCAGAATGTGGGTTTCGATTATGTGGCTAATGGAGGAAAGAAGAAACACAAATTAAGAGAAACACCAAACACCAGTAGCAATCATGGTCTAGTGTTGACCACAAACTTGAACATGCAACATGAGCCGGCCAAATGCAGAAGTTTGAAGAATGTGAACCAACATGTTGGTGAATCGAATATAATTAGCAAATCCATTGTGCAGATTCCAGTTAAGTCGTCTGATGTCCTTGGCAAAAATCTGAATAAACGGAAGGAGCACATGGCTAATGGTATAGTATTCATCTTCAGGCTGGCATTTCTTCCTTCCTGTCATACCTGTATATAGATATTTAACTTTCTTCCTACATATTTGCAGGTGATGAAAAGCCAAAAAAGAAATTCAAAAGGGAGTCCGATCACAGGGATCTGAAAAAGATAAAAATAAAAAGTGACCAAACTTTTGTGGCAATTAGGGAAGTAGGGACAGGTATCCAGGACTACCATGAACGTGGTAATTTGAAGGAGACAAAGCCTGGGCTGGCAGAAAGGTTACAAATTTTGGAAAAGAAGCATGGCAATCGAGTCCAGGATTCAAGGGATAATGACTCAATTAATGTAAAAACTCATAATGGAAGGGAAATTTCTGTAAAGAAAAGAAAATTGAGGGATGAAGACTATCTGATGACTTCGCAAAGTAATGGTAATCACGTAGGTGACAGTGATGCCAATGCTTTTGTGAGAGCGGTTAGCGGTGAGAGTGGAGTCAGAAAACAGAAGAAATCCAAGGTGTTTCAGACTGAAAATAAGGAGTCCAGTGCTAGCAAGGGTAAAGAAAAATCAAGAACGAGAGGTACAGTTACCAGAATTGTTCTACCAGGAACCAGGGATTCTCCTATAGATAGGAGCCTAGAGAGAGAGCGTCAGACAAAGAAGTATAGAGTGAAGGTTCAGTCTCGATTGACGATGGAAGATATTGATTCATTGAAAAAGGATTTGGGATCTGAACAGTTATCAACAGCTGCCACTTCAGGCTCTTCAAAAATTTCTGACTCCCGGAAAAGTAGAGCGAAACACCAAGTGAAAGGCTCACCAGTAGAGTCCGTTTCCTCATCCCCCATGAGGATGTTCATCACTAGTAAGGCTTCACCTGCAAGAACGGAGGGTTCAGGGAAAGATGATGCTAAATTAGATAATTACCCAACAGTTGGAAGTCCAAGAAAATATTTGGATAGGGATGGCGATTTTGAGAGTGATAAATCTAGGACCTCAATAAAGGGGAAAAAATCTGATGTTCCTCATCCGGAGGTTTGTGAAAATTCGGTGCTAGATTCTTGGGGTACCAGGGAAAAAATTGAATCTCGTGTTAGACATTCATCTGAGTTTGGAAATAGCCATATGGACAACAGTCATGCTGATGTTCTGGAGGAACGTAGCCCCTACACGACTGAGAAGTATGCTGCATGCAGCTTCGATGGCAAGGGTAGAGTGAGCAAGAAACACGTTTCTATGCTTAATGAACCTAAATCTGCCAAAGATTCTCCATTGCAATTGAAGGAAAAAGATGGGAATTCTGGTTTTAATACTCAAAGGGTAGAAGAGAATATCTCTGATCTACTGGGCAACCAGGAAGTCCTGAATTCAAAGGTTGACCACAATTATCTCGAATCCTGTACTAAATCTTTCAAAAACAATCAGATTGTTAGCAAGAAAGATCCCACACATTGTAGTGATAGCAAGAGAGAGCACCGATTAAAGCATGATGGTGTTGGATCAAATACAAAATTGAATAGTGTATGTAACATGGAAGGAAAACTTCTTACGAAACAAAAACCTCATGAGGAAATTGATGCTCGAAATGCAACCAATGGTAGATCAGCTCAGTCAGAATCCAGGGACTTAAGGTCTCAAGTTGGTGCACATGCTGAAGATAAACAAGGCACGTCAGTTGTTACCAGCAAACCTGCTTCAGGTTCCCAGAAAGGAAGTTCTAAAGATGCATGTGCCAGAGTGTCAACTATGCTAAAAGATCCTGGCACTGGTGTTTGTCAAACTGTGAGTCACAACAGCATGGGGCATTTGGAATCCAGCGCTCTCACCCTTACAAAAAGGGAGCCCTCAAGTCATACTGCTTCTGCTGTCCTGAAAGAAGCTGAAAACCTTAGAGATTGTGCTGATCGTCTTAAGGTTATACTAATATCTCTTTTCATCTTATATTTTTATCTCAATTAGAACTTGTTGCTGGTCTATTTCCCAAAGTTATTTCTTCTCTGCCTCTGCTTTATCTAGTTGAGTTTCTGCTGAAGAAATCATGATCCCTTCTCCTTGTGCTGTGCATGTATTAGTTTTCCTAATTATTCAAGCTATTTGCAGAACTCTGGATTTCACGCTGAATATAATCAAGCTTATTTTCAAGCGGCATTGAAGTTTCTTCAGGGTGCTTCACTTTTAGAAAGCTCAAATGGGGAAAGTAGCAAACACCGGGAGATGAATCAAATACAAATCTATAGTAACACAGCCAAACTTTGCGAGTATGTGTAACTTCAAACTTTACGATACTGATAGATATACCATTTCGTAAGCACTTATTTAACCTTTTCTCCATGGGGAAAATTTCCGAACTTGCTAGGTTTGTCTTTTGGTTTACTGTTTTGCTCAAGGCCGTGTCGTTTTATAAAGAACCTCTGCCTTGCCAAGTTGTTGCTCAGCAGAAACTACTGTTAAATAATTTGTAAAATGAAACTATTGTTTATTTAATTAATTCTTTTCCTGTAAAGGCTGCTGAATATCCGCTAGTTTAGAGTTTGGTATGACTCATTTCTGCATAGAACCTGGTTTAATGCAGACAAAGTTGAATATTCTGTGTAAACTTTTCCATACAGGTTAAGCAAGTCTGAAGTTAGTTACAACTATCTCATACCTTCTTGTTCGATGACTGCTCTTTTATCTGCTTTGTAATGGATATTTATTATGTTGCAGAACTTGTGCACATGAATATGAGAAACGTGATGAAGTTGCCACTGCCGCTTTGGCCTATAAGTGTATGGAGGTTGCGTACATGAGGGTGGTATTCTGCAAAAATATGAGTTCGAGTAGAATTTGGCATGATCTGCAAGCAAGTTTGCAAGTTCCTCCTCAAGGTCTGTCTTTTTGTCATGAAGTACTGGACGTAAGAGTTTCTTGTCTTAATGCCATCAAACTTTCCAGCAGTGTGTTGTTAGCATAACCGTATAACATATACGAACCTCAGGAACATGATACTACTCTTGGTAGTTTTCTTTCTTTTTCCTTTTGTTGTTTTTTATCCACATTCAAAGGGACACCATTAAGCATAGACGGAGCTTGATTCGAAGTTGAAAAGGATTTTGCTTAACTGATATGTGGTTAAAAAGATAACCCACCCGGAGAAATAAAATAGATGTGCATTTTGCATCAACTTTGGCCACAAGAATTATCTGAACCAAAAGCCAATTTTTTTCAGCGATAAACAATTCCAAAGTGGGCTGTTACCTTTCTAAAAATAAAAATAAAAAAATATTTAAAAAATCCCAAAGTGGGGAAAATAAGACATCCTAAATATAACAGTCTTGACTCAAACATTCCCCCAGCTTTGGTTTAGCAGCAGAGGCAGTACATCTCGAGAGGTGTGGTAGACACACCTCACGAGTTATCATAGTTGGTGACCAAGTTTGATATTTATGTGCAGAAAGATAGAGGGGCAGGCCCCATCATCACCAAGTTTTGAAGCTGGAAATAGTGGATTTCTTGGTTAAAAAAGCCAGTCTTGGTTCATGCAGCTGCACTATGCATAAATTTGTGAGTGAGACATCTCAGAGGTGTTGGGAGGGAAGTGGGGAATGAATCATTGAAACTTTAAGAAGAAATTTCATCTTTAATTTTGATTGATATAACTCAGTCTACAATAAAGTCGTCAAGCATGAGCGGCTGGGTTTTATCCAATTTCAGTTATGAGTTTGTCTGTGCTTGCCAGTGGGCTTTATTGTGATTAAAGAACTGATATGCAACGATTGCTTAGACACAATTTAGACGCAGCAGGAAAATTAAAAGAAAAAAAGAGATAGGAGAAAATGCCCCGGGAGCTGAAAAAAATTTGACGGGAAAATTAAAATCTAACAAGGGTATAATTGTATGAATAGAATATCGATTGACATATCTATGAATCTTGCCATCATGGTTTATAGTGGTTTAGATTTGTTTTAATGGAAGACCATAGCTTCACATGAATTTCCCACTTGCAAGAAATGTTTTAGCATCTCCCCACTTGCGGGATTACATTGGGTTTGTTGTTGTTGTTGTTGTGATGTTTTAGCATCTATGTGCTTATAATGTGATTCTGGTCCAGAAATTCTCGATATATGTAGTTGTTGCATCATGTTTATTGCATACATGTTTTTCAGGTGAATTTCATTTGCGTGAATATCCCACTTGAATTTGGATATGTTTTTGCCTATGTTGTTTGTAATGTGATTCTGGTTCAGATAATCTCGATATTATGTAGTTGCATCATGTTTAGCCCATGCTTTTATTCAGGTGAATCTCCTTCATCTTCAGCATCTGATGTTGATAACACAAACAATCAGACAGTGGCAGAGAAGACTGCTTTATCAAGAGGCAGTGGTTCTCATGCTGGAAATCATGTTATTGCTCCTCGAAATCGTCCTAGTTTTGTTCGTCTGCTTGACTTTGTAAGTTGTTGACTGGTTTATGGTTTCAGACATATTGGGACTGGTTCACACTTTTGTTGGATATTTACAGCGTTCTTATTCCCTTTATTATACGTCAAATGACTACAGGATACTGGAGGAGTCGAGGGATTTCTTCCTTCGTTTTTGGAGGAAACTATGAAAATGAACTTTACTTCCTTATTCTTTTTTCTTTTGGGGGGGG
>MCJB01024139.1:175971-187941 GCA_002018475.1 Nicotiana obtusifolia
CTCCACTCACCCGAACACTGTATCAAAGTAAAACGAAGATAAACAATTAATCGGCAAAAAGGTAGCTCAGTTGCACTAACTCTCCTGTTATGAGCAGTGTCTGAGGAAGGCCTGAACCTCATTTTCTATGCAATATTATTTGCATTGCTACAAAAAGTTGTTCCTGCGGTTCGAATTCGCGTCTTCCAAGGCACACGACGGTAATTTTTACCATTGCACTAAGATTTCTTTTCTAATCCACAAAAATCATGAAATAAAATGTAGACAATAAAAATAATATTGCAATTCAATATTCGCTTCTTTTTTTTTATATTCAATACATATTAGTGGTCAAAAGGTCGCAATTTGAATAGTTAAGTCTGGACCTCGACTCTATATTGGCCTCTGGCTGTTGCTACCAGTTGCTTTTCTCATTAATGTTGACTTTGGAAAAAAGAAAAGGAAAACGATAACCATTTCACTAGGTGAAGAGGATATTGATAGAGTACCTCAACGTCTTTCAGGGAAGTAAAAATTAAGTAGTAAGTACCATATCATTTTAGTGGCACAGATACATTGCTTTAAGTCGTATCATCTTCTTCGCCGAATAACTTAATAAATAATAGATTGAAACTTGTTGAAAAATAATGTAAAGTAAACAACAATTAGGGATGGAAGTAGAAACCTTAGTAAAATCTCATAGTCTCAAATCCAAATTCATGTATTAGTGGAATTGCGTCAAATTCAATAGGCGCATAAAATATTGCGGACACCATGACCCCTGTTACGCGGCGCCTTCCTGAGGTTCTTTGGAAGGGCGACGTAAGGCTAGGCAATCGATGTCAGTACGATTGCTGTCCGCCAACTGAGGTCCCCTCCGCACACTAGACTAGAATGTCAGTGCCGTGCGGGAAAATCAGTATCGTAGGCAACGAGAGAATTGAAAGCAGTAGTTAATGATGAATGCTGATTGTATTGAAAATGCTGAAAGCTATTACAAAGCTAAAGCGGTATCGAGGGGGAGAGACACCAGTACAGAGAAATGATTGCTTGCTTGAATGTTTGAATGCTTGTTCCCCCTAATAATGCTTAAAAAAAATAAACCTAAGTTACAAGAGTTGACCTATGAAAACTGTAAATGCATACTAAGAGAAAATAAAGTAAATCTATTCTATATTTACAATGAAAAGGACTTAGACTTCTACAAAGTAGGAGCAAGTCCAGTAGCAGCAATTTTGTCATGAGCATCAGGGTCTGTGCGCGCGTTGCTGTCGGCGCGTGCGGCACTATTTGTGTCTGCCTGCGGCTGGGCGCTGGCGCTTGGATCATGAAGGATGCGCGCGGCATTGTCTGTGCACGCGGCATTGTCTGTGCGCGCGGCGCTGTTGGCACTCGCAAGCCGCTGGGCGCCGGCAAGGAGTGTTGGTGGGGCGACAGAGGCACATGCGCGCTTGTCACTTGCCGCTGCCGAGACCACGGGGCCGACCGTGGAGCTAGGCTTTGAGAGTCTTGCCAGAATGCCACGGGGCGCGTCCAAGAGGTCATGGGGCGAGGCTGGAAAGCCGCCATGATACCCCTTATGTAACGCACTACTTGAGAGAAAGTTTACTTGCATTGTTTCAACAAAAGAAAAGGAAAAAAAAGGACTTAGGTGTCTATCAAGTTATGCCTTTCTTCCTTCGTTTTGAAGCTAGAATTTTTTTGTTAAAATGGCTACTAAAAAGAAGGGCATTTCGCCACCCACTATTTCACAAATGCTAGTAGTAGTAGTAGTAGTATTAGTTTAATGCAAAAATGTGGTATGCTTAAAAAGCTCTCTTTTATTCAGTGAAGGTGGGAAAGACAAAGGGGAGATGATGACAACTTCACTAGATTTGGTCTGCACAAATGGGAGACATCAACTTGTAATCACAGCCATGGCCCCTACCACCAATTTCCTTTCATTTTTCATTAGTCTACTATTACCCGTACCAAACAATTATATTCGATACCAATGGTGTCTGCTGTCTGGTCTACTTGTGCGTGCTTCAACTATTTCATCATAAATTAATACTGACTCCTCAATATCCCGACTTTTAATTTTGTGAAATTAGAATAGAAGAATTTTATAACGGCAGATAAAGGTTTTGCCTCGATTTCAAATGATTTTTCGTTTTCTCTTGAGATATTTCTAATAGGAACCTGACGGAGGAATCAACTTGAACTAAGTTTTTCATTGACCATGTGTGGTACGCAAGCTAACATGGTTTTGGAGGTACTGGAAACGTGGCCTGGACCTCTCTATTAATGTTTTTGGACTGATTCTGCCAAATCACATTAAATTAAGAATTTATGTTCTTTCACCCACCCTTGCAGAAAAAGGAAGGAGAGAGTTGATTTTATGAGATGCTGATGCTAGTGTTACATATTGAAAATTGGTGATTGGATGGAAATGCAAGCAATTATAGAACTTGCGTGACTGAATCTATTAAAGTGCATAAATTATGGACCCATACAATTAAAATCAAAGATGCATCAAAGCTGGTCTCTCTTACTAGCCATAGTGTACTGTTACCTATACCAACAATTACGTTCAATTCCAATTTCCAATTTCAGTTCCTTTCCCTTTTGTCCTTCAATAGATGCAGCTACCAAAAAGATTTGTTAGTTTGCAGCCAAGCACATTTCTTTTTCTTTTGGAGTGTGATATAGAGGAAAGTGGAGGATCATTTGGAGCCTGATTTGTCTTGATGTACTGACTTTTTCAATTCTTTGGCGAATTATCAGGAGGTTTTGTATAACGGATAGAATCTCTATATTTATAGTCAAAGATTTTGAGTTCAAGTGTGAAAAGTCTTTGGGTAGAGCACTTTACTCCCTCAGTGGGTCTATCTAGTGCGAATACAAATTAATTGCGCCCCTTATAAGTGGAAGATTGGCTTACCTGTCATGAAAGAACATGTCGTAATAAACAGATATAAGTTGTTAATCGGGAGGTTAGATCAATATGAGAATCAACCACTGACGCTTACACCTTCCTCAAGCTCTGTTTCAACGGGGAAGATTTGTGCACATGACCTCCCTCTTGTTTGATTAACCCTTAATGCAACTTAACAGGGGAGTTTCTTCAATCAATAAAACTAATATGCTTTTCATTGTTTGGAGAGACATATTTACAAAAAGTAGCTAAAAGGGAAAGAAAAGAAAAAAATAATTCTTCTATTAGGAAAGAATTGTACTCAGAACTCAAGATGCTGATGCTATGATCCATGTTGAAGGTTGATGATTAGATGGAAATGCAAGCAATTATTGGTTTATATATTACTACATTTCTAGACTATAGAACTTGCATGACTGAGAATTTATTAAAGTGCATCAGCTAGGGACCTACACAATAAAATCATAGATGCATCAATTTGTGTCACTCTTTACCCTCTATAAGTACTTGACATTTTCGGAATATAATGCCTAACAAAGCAGAGACTTTCACAACCTTGACTACTAGTTTTGTAAGCAAAATTTTCCAACCCCACCAAAGAAAAGTACCATTTCCCGAAAACAAAAGTTGTGTTAGAAAATGGCTCCAGTGCCAAGTTTTCCTGTTAAGGTTGGTCACATTGATGATGTCCAAGAACTGAAAAAGACTAAGCCATCTTCTATTCCTGAAAGGTTTGTAAGAGATATGATAGAAAGGCCAAAACTTGCCACAGTTAATACTCTATCTTCTTGTAATCTTAGCATTCCTGTTGTTGATTTGTCCAAAATCTTGAAAGGCAACAAAAATAGCCAGGATTTCCAGTATGAAATCTTGAAGCTTTCTAGTTCCTGTGAAGAGTGGGGATTTTTTCAGGTACTTAACTTCTCCCCATTATGTCTCTTTCCATTTTCTCAAGGCAAGGGTCTATTGGAAACAGTCTCTCTACTCCGAAGGCCTGTGTACACGCTACCCTTCCCAGACCCCACTTGTGAAATTGAAATTTCACTGTTGTTGTTGTTGTAACTTCTCCCCATTCAACATTTTTTAATCTAAAAGATTATGGGATTCTAATTTTGGTTTATTATGTTATAGGTAATTAACCATGGGATTGATTTGGACTTGCTTGATAAAATGGAGAAAATAGCTATGGAGTTTTTCATGCTACCTTTAGAGGAGAAACAGAAATATCCAATGGCTCCTGGAACAGTTCAAGGTTATGGTCAAGCTTTTGTTTTCTCAGAAGATCAAAAGCTTGATTGGTGTAACATGTTTGCCCTTGGTGTGGAACCTCATTTCATTAGGAATCCAAAACTCTGGCCAACAAAGCCAGCTGATTTCAGGTAAGCCTAACCTTCAGCTAAAAAACAAGTTGAAAAATACAACTGTTTGATAAGCAAGTGCTAAACACTTGTAATTGGGTGGGGTCCACCTTATATTGACTACTACGTAGTTTAAACCAGAAAATCTCATTGATTTGTAAATTGGGTGGGGACCACCTTGATTATATCACCATCGCGGTACAGGTACCGAGTAACGCTGTCGCAGATAGGGAAAGAGCACCTTGCGTTATTTGTCTCGGCTGGAATTTGAACCCTGATTTCTCATGTATTTAATCCACTTCATTAATCGCTAAACCTCATTCTTGGAGCTCAACTTTTGTTCCTTTTTGCAGTGAAACAGTAGAGATATACTCAAGGGAGATAAGGAAGCTATGCAAGAATTTACTAAAATATATAGCAATCAGTCTTGGACTGAATGAGGATATTTTTGAAGAAATGTTTGGAGTTGCTGTACAAGCATTGAGGATGAACTACTATCCAGCATGTCCTAGACCAGATCTTGTTTTGGGACTAAGTCCCCACTCAGATGGAAGTGCACTTACAGTTTTGCAACAAGGTAAAAGCAGCTCAGTTGGCCTACAAATACTTAAAGACAATGTTTGGGTGCCTATCCAACCAATTCCAAATGCACTTGTTATCAACATTGGTGATACCATTGAGGTACACATTCTTACTCCATTTCTTGGATTGTTTAGTACATTTTTATACATATGCTGATAGGTCCAATGGATACTTCTAAACAGTAGCAGAAACATGATTTTTATCAAGGAGATTCAAAATATAATAAAGTAAACACGCGAAGAACTAAGGGGATTCAACATCTAATATATATACATGAAAAACATTTAATATTATATACATAGTGTGGTTTTGGGCAAAAGGGGTTCGGCTGAACCCCTTCCGCCCACCTAGCTCCACCCCTGCACACCCGACAACTGCTGAATAACTTCCTTTTACTTTCTCAACAATAAAGTCTTTGATGTTTGTATTCGTTTGCCAAATCTTGTTTAGTTCCATCCGAACTCGGTTTTGTCTAATGTTGTTTTTTTTCAAAATAGGTTTTGACTAATGAGAGATACAAGAGTGTGGAGCATAGAGCAGTGACTCACCAAGAAAAGGACAGACTTTCAATTGTGACATTTTATGCACCAAGTTATGAAATTGAGTTAGGACCACTGCAAGAATTGGTTGATAAAAATAACCCTTGCAAGTATAAAAGGTACAATCATGGAGAGTACAGCATGCACTATGTCACTAACAAGCTTCAAGGCAAGAAAACTCTTGAGTTTGCCAAAATATATGACGACTAATTCCTACAGGGACACCCTTTTCTTTTGGTGGGCAAATTGCATTTTTTTCTTGATTTTGCACCTATTAACTTGAGATGTAGAATATTGACATAATGTCTTTGTAAATTCAATGAAGATGCTATTGTTGGCAGTTTGTACTGTTCATATGGAAAGTTCTCTTTGTACAACCTACTTACTATTAATATAGGCAAAGTGGGGTCTTATGTTTGAAAAATGTGACCTTTAGACTCTTTTCGTTTTCTTTTTCTCTCTCATTGATTTGCTAGGAAGCCTTGGACCAACATTAAAGTAGTCTTCGTGTAATTTATAAGTCACAGGTTCAAGTTGTGTAAACAGTCACTGATACTTGTATTAGATTATGTTGTCTACTTCACACTACTTTGGATACGACCATTCCCACGACCCTTCATAAATGCGGAATGTTTTATACACCGAGCTCCCCTTTTCATTGGTTTGCCCAATATAAAGAGCAACACTCTACAGTAAGTGGGAGCTTCAAATAGAAGAAATCGGCACTTTTCACTATTCTGCCTACAAGAATTTTAATAAGGAAAGAATCATTTCAATTATGAGAGGAAGGGAGAAACAAGCACCACCCATGTTTTTCAATAGAATCACTTAATTCAATAGACAAAACCATTGGTTTTCCATTGTTTAAGGGAAAAACTAAAAAAGGACCAACTTTTCTATATGTCTAGTGGAGGAAGATTAAAGATCCCACTAATATGCAAGTTGTCATTGAGGTTTTGGTCAATCCTATGTTCAAACTAGAAACTAAATTTTAAGTAATAATAACAAGAAGAGTTGGCTGTAGCAATTAGCTAAGCTGTCATTTTCCTGCTGGTTATTATACATGCATTTTCCTGTTAATATCAGACGTAATAATATGATATTGGTGGTGCAATTAGATATTTGTCAATTTAATGTAAATATTTTTGCAAGTTCAATATAAAAATGCACCAGAATAAAACACATTCTTGTCCTATGCAAACTTGGTTGACACACATATGTAGGATTTAGGAAGAACAGTGAAATTTTTGCATTATAGTTTAAGAATTAAATGCACAAAGGTTACTATTTAGCAAGAATATAGCTAGCTACCCTCTTAAAATATAAATCCCAAAGGAAAAAAAAGGAGAACTCTGCCATATCCACAGCAAAGATAACAAAATCTTCACAAGAAGGAATATGAACTAAAATATATTCGTGATATTCCTTGACCCTTTTCAATGTGACATTTGACTCTGAAAAGAATCATCAAGTGAAATTAAATTCAACTTTTGTTTTTTGTTAGTTACTCAGAGATTTCAATGTTTCATGTTTAATAAAGATTTAAGTTTACGCGTTTGATTTTAAACTTTACCTTTTTCTGTACAACATATCATTTATGATCAATTTATGAAAAATGGAAATTTGATCTAATATTTTCCCCCCTATATTTATCACCTAAAGTTGGAGGGAAAATTTTAATTGCCTTGGATCTATTATACAGGGAGAAGGAGAGATTGACAAAGATATCACACATCGTATTGGGGCGGGATGAATGAAATGGAGACTTGCTTCCGGTGTTTTGTGTGACAAGAAGGTACCACCAAAACTTAAAGGTATGTTTTATAGAGAGTTGGTCAGACCGGCTATGTTATATGGGGCTGAGTGTTGGCCAGTCAAGAACTCTCATGTCCAAAAGAAGAAGGTAGCAGAGATGAGGACGTTGAGATGGATGTTCCAAGTGGGTGTGGCCCCTATTGAGGACAAGATGCGGGAAGCAAGGCTTAGATGGTTTGGACATGTGAGGGGGAGAATCAAAGACGCCCCAGTAAGGAGGTGTGAGAGGTTGATATTGGAGGGCCTTAGAAGAGGTAGAGGTAGGCCGAAAAAGAGTTGGGATGAGGTGATTAGGCATGACATGACGCAGCTACAGCTGATCGAATACATGACCATTGATAGGAAGGTATGGAGATCGAGGATTAGGATAGTAGATTAGATAGTCTTGGTTATTCATACTGGTAGTATTAGTACATACTCTCGCATTTAGTTGGTGTTAGATTTCTTTAGACTACATGCCTGTCGTTTTTTTTTTTTTTTTTTTTTTTTTTTTTTTTGCATTTCGATCATCTTACTGTCTTGCTATTTATGCTGTTTTTACATGGTTTCTCGATATTATTCCGTCTTATTTTTTGAGCCGAGAGTTTATTGGAAATAGCCTCTTTATCTTCACAAGATAGGAATAAAAACTGTATACACACTATCCTCCTCAAACCCTATTATATGGGATTATACTGACTATGTTGTTGTTATCCCCTAAAGTTATCACTGATTTTCGGAGTTAAAACGCCATCCCCTTTTCTTTTCTTTTAGTTTTTCCCAATTTGATTAATTGGGGACCCCCACGTACGTCTATTTGTATCCGATGAGTTATAATTGAGTTGCTTTGAGAGAGACAAGTGACAACATTACATCAGAGAGTGGCTTAAGGGGCCCCCCTCACAATGGTTGGAACCCATGTTTGACAATAAAGGAACTTTGCCTTAGACTCTTTGACTTGATGACATCAGTATACCTCCACTCTCCAATTTCACTATTTTGTAATGCTTTTTTTCTTTTTCTTTATCTCCATACCAAGTTCGGTAGGCTCGATTAGGTTAAATTCGTGCTGAAAATTATCACTTTGGAAAATTACTTATATTTAAAAATTAAATCCGAGACTGTAATTAAGAATAAAAATATATTTATTACTATATCACAACTTTTGATTTTTATAATAGAGTTCTTCTATTTTAACAACAACAAATCATATTTTTCTTTTGAGATTAGGATACACTTGTTATAGGTTTTTCTCTTGTACCGAAATTACCAGTTGTCTCGAAAAAACAAAATCCAAATATGTTTCAGGAGTTTCAACCAAATTTTATTACTATTTTTTTTCTTGCAAAAACTAAAAACTTATTCCAAATATGCTTTTCAGTTTTTTAAACAAAAAATAAAAAACTAAAAATTAATGACATTAGGTTGAAAAGATCTTTCGGAAAAATTGAATAAGATATCGATCGATCAAATGTACGTCACAACTAAAGAATTTGTTATTTAAAAAAAAAAGAATCCCCACGACCTAATTTAGAGGGGAGTGGATCTTTCGACCTAACTATATATATTGATTCTCTTATAATAACCGCTAGTTAATTATTGCCAAATTTCAATAGTGTCTTATGATTTCAGCAAATGGGACCCCTAATAATCATGCTTAACAAATCAAACTTATTTTAAGTTGACAAGTGCCAGAAAGTGTACAAAATTTCTCAATAATTAACTAATTATTTTAAGGTATAAAGGTAGGCAAGTAGACAATAATTGTTAGAATTTACTTTGCTTCATGTTTGGGTATGTGAAGAGAGCCGTCGTTTTTGCTTCCTTCACTAATTAATCACTTGAACAAAGACAAGTTTGACAATGAGTTGCGTAACTCAAGTAAATGTATCTCTTTTGTAAAGTTGCATTCTATTTTCTTAGTAATATACACCGTACGTGTAAAAAGAAAATTATAACATTGAATCAGTCAAAGAATATTTACAAGTAAACTTCTTTAAAATATGAAATTTGTATTCCTGAAAATAAAAAAATTATCTACTACGACAAGTAAATATGATTTGACAATGTAAAAAATTCTTTACGTCTATTTTAAACCTTTTTTTTTTTGTGGCTTTTTTCTGTTGCCCCACTTATTCAATGGTGATTTATGACCATTTCTGTCGTATGCCAAGGAAAACTACGACTTGTAGTAATTTCTTAAATTCTTATAATATGATGGTCGGTTCAATAAGTTAGCATGTAAAATGTGCACGGCGATAAAAGAGAGACGTATTTAAAATCTTTAAGTTAGTGGGTGCATTTTCAATTTTTTACCTTATATGATGACCAGTTTCACTAAAAATAATGTATAATGTGCACAACATGATAGAGAGAGACGTTCGAGTTAATATATACTTTACCAAAATTTTAGACAACATATATGGAGAGTTCTAAGTTATTACACCTGTTATGAAAGGTTGAACCCGCCTCTAGAAGATTTCAAGCTTATGGGTTTAGGATTTTAATCGTTTTAATAACTTTTACATATTTAATAAAGGGATTTTTTCGTTCCAATACATTATTTGAAACCTTATTACGAAAAATGTTTAAGTTTTTGTATTTACCCAACCTAAACACATTTTAGCTACAAAATATATACAATCCACCTTAAAAAGCTCTCAATCCATTATTAGTGCATTCAATCAAGGGATTTAGTTATACCCTTTCCTTTTTTCTCTCCTCTCTCCCCTCTTCTCTCCAAATCGAACTTATATTTAGGGATTTCTGTTTGCTAATTGTTTCGGTCTATTTTTTTTTATCCTTAAAAAACTGTATTATAATCGACAAGTCAGGAAGAAATAAGAAATATAGAAGAAAAGAAACGCAGTCTACAATATACACGGTCTTCAACTCAATTTACATAGTACTACTTACTATGCTTTATGCCAATGCATCCCAAGAGTATTTACCTCGATTCACTTCAAAAGCTTTTCTTTAGAGTACGTTCCACTTCACATCATAGCATATAATTCCTCGTAATTTATTCTACCATCCTGTTTAAGTGAAAGAGTCAGCACAACAATAGAATTATCATAACAAGAGTTTCAACCTTGAAATATTTCATCTAACACTATTTTTGTTGTCTGTGTTCATTTCTGCTTTAATTTCCTGGATGGTGGCCTCATCACCCATACCATACTTACTACTTCAAAGTACTTTTCTAATTCGTCGTTTTTTGTGAAGCTGAATCAGATTGTAGGAAATAGAGTCTCGATTTGAAATTATAGGATCCCAAATTTGTATATATTCAATGAATATAGAATTTAGACCAAAACTTATTGGTTCGGTACTGCTCATATATAATTACAACTTTCATATATTATCTCTACACACTTAAATACAACAACAATATCATACAACTTAAATACAACTTTTATATAAATTTTATACAATATGTCTTTTGTATATTTTGTATCTGATTTATACATAGTAAAAATAAAATTCATACAACTAATTATATTATATAACTTATTTACAACTTATCTACAACTTTCATACATTATTTCTACCCAGTTATATACAACTACAATATCATACAACTTAAATATAATTTTTTACAAATTTTATATAATATGTCTTTGTATATATTTTGTATCTGATTTGTATATATTTCTGTCAGTGATGTGAGCTTCTTTTTCTCTAAAATTTCAATCAAAACTTACTCTCTTAATACAATTTTGATGCATATCAATAACTGTATGTAAAAAAATTGTATTGATAACTTAAAATATAAATTTTATACAACGATTCATACATTATACAACTATTGTTCAACTTTCATACAACATTCAAATAAAAAAAATATATAACTACAACAGCATACAATTTACATACAATTATACTACAACTTTACTACAATTTCGTAAGTATATTGTATGTCATGTCTTCTTCATCTTCATCATCATCTTCTTCTTCTTCTTCTTCTTCTTCTTCTTCTTCTTCTTCATACAATTTACATACAATTATACTACAACTTTACTACAATTTCGCAAGTATATTGTATGTCATGTCATCTTCTTCTTCTTCTTCTTCTTCTTCTTCTTCTCTTCTTCTTCTTCTTCTTCTTCTTCTTCGAGTTTCAATATGAAATTCAGCCAAAATCAAGTCTAATCTTCACTAAATACCCTCAAAATTAAGATATAAACTCCAAACAATATTTCCAATTGTTTGCAACAACACCCAATCCAAACAAATAATGATTTTTGAAAACTCAAATTCGAATTCAAAGCTTCAAAGCTTTTTAATGGCTGTCAATGGTGGAGAATTAAACACCTTCAAAATTTATTTATTGACAATTTCAATTTGAACACCAATTGTGCAATATGAAAGGAAATTGCTTAGTTAAAACGATTGAAATTCATTGATGAATTCCATTAAAAATATACAACAAGAAATCTATTGATGAATTACTACAATATCTTCGTCTTGAATTTAATAATTCTTTTCAATGTTTGTAATCCGCACTTTAGAGTTGCAATATTTGTTCTGTGAACTCTAAATTTTATAATAACCAATTAAGTGCGAAAGTCACTGCCAGAAATCATATTCTTTTATTAAGATCTCACTACTGGGAAGAAAGCTAGACGATGGGTACACTGGAAAAGCAAAGAGAGAGTGGGCAAGTATAAAGGGATAAGGAAATAACTGATATTTCTTATTCAATTCCTAATATAAAGGGATACTCATTTAAAACTTATTTGTATATAATTGGTAAATTGTATATGACCATATAATTAGATTGAAACTTGAGTTAGGGGGA
>MCJB01024150.1:0-15344 GCA_002018475.1 Nicotiana obtusifolia
AAAAAAAAAAAGTTAGGCCCGCGGGCCGGTCCCAACCCACGAGCCTGCCAGGCCCGGGCCCGTCAAGCCCGTTAGGCTCAGGCCCGCGGTGGGCCACAGCCTTATGCGTGTATTCAGAGACGAATTGCATGCTTTGCTTTCTTACAAAATGGAGACGCATTGAACTAAGAATTTTATTTAACTGATCGCCAGGACAATCTTGTTGTGAGAGTATGATTGGAGCAATAAGTGGAAATGGCATACAGGGGACGGTCATGCGTTCCAATAGAGGAAGGCTCCCTCTTCTACAAAAGCATAAAAACAAAACCAAAAGACACTAAAGACGTCCAATCTCTTTCATCCAATCTGTTTCACTAGGAATAAACATAACGCTGCGACGTTCCTACTAATTTACTCGTCAGTATTCATGCATAGTCACTACTAGCTGCTTCCAAACAAGACGACATACGGTTACCCTACTGTACTCCATACCACCAAACTGCGGCAGAGATCAACTAAAAGTCAACATCTTCCACATAGATGGCACTTCAGTAACGGTCAAAGGAAGGTGGGCGTCCTCCCCTTTGAGGGCGGTCATAAGGCCCCGCTCTATCTCTGTAGCTTCTTCCTTCTCGGGCTGGCCCTCCAGCTTCATATCTGTCACCCACACCTCTCGGGCCTGCATCCCTATCAAAACCTCTTTCTTTGCCATAACCATTCTGTGGGTAGCGGTCAGAACCCCCATACCTGTTGCCCAAGCGATCACCACCAGGAGGGTACCTAGATATCAAAAGGAAGTCATATTTGGTGAGACAACTAATACCACTTCACAAGTTTATTAGCACTAAACAAGAAAAGAAGAATAGGGGAAAAAGAAGATTAAAACGCAGCACCACAGTGATACCACTATTATTGTCAGTTTTTATAAAGTACCTGTCACTAATGTATCGATCACGGTTCCCGTATCTGCTGTCATAGCGCTCCCTATCAGCATAGTTCCCTCTATCATACCGGTCATCCATGTACCTATCACGGTCACTTCCAAACCTATCCCCACGTCCACCACCACCATACCTAGAACGAGGGGGTGTTAGTGGTCGAGCACCACGACCACCTCCTTCTAATGGACAGTCTCTGGCCCAATGGCCAGGGCGACCACAGCTAAAGCAAGTGTCTTGCCCAACTGACCTATTACCCCCACCATAGCTTGCCCTGCCACCTGATAAGTAACCTCCACCATAGCCATGGTCAGGATCCTCACTTCCCATCTTTGGTTGGGCCTTGTTCACTGTGATTGCCCTATCACCAAACTCTGCGCCATCCATTTCTCTTATCGCGTCCTCCATTGCCCGGCGGTCTGCATATGTTAAGAACCCAAATCCACGAGGGCGACCAGTGTCTCTGTCCAGCATAACCTACGGGACAAAAAGATCAGAAACAAATGCCAGAAAACACACATCAAATAGAAGAGCTTAGTTCTTCGAACCCCATGATAATATATGTAATTGTGAAATAGTCAAACTTATGATGAGCATTATATATCAGGTATTATCCTTTACTCTTTTCACCAAATATTTGGAGCATCAAATGGTAAAACTAAATATCTGTAAGACTAAAAATGTATTGGCTCCTTTCTTTATACTGTTCAACTAGCTTGGATAGAGGCATAGCATATAAATTGTTGGATCAATACATGTATAATGGAAGCTATCTCAATCAGCAAAACAAAAGCTTTCCTTCAGAACGTTACTGAGGAAAACAAATTTGCTCAAACCCAGCCAATTTAAACACGGGGACTCAATCTATCACAATGGACCGTCACCAAAACTCAGAAAAAAAAGGCAGTATCATAACCTTATTGCTCTCTGTTCATATCCGCAAAAACGATGACCTATCCTACACACATATACCAAGACATTGGACCTAAGATACAATTAAAGAAGTCAAAATGGAATGCTTCACGCTTTAAGTCAGAGATTGTTATCTAAGTCAATAAATAGGTATGAAACATCGTGTAACACAACTTTCCAAGGCTTTAGAATGATTCACGTTGGGCCCCTCATAATTGGTGTACAAGATTAATCTTGGGACCAAAAGGAAAAGGAAGGGACATTTCTATCGTATTGCTTCCATCATTTTCAAGGTTTTTGATCAAGTATCTTCCCTTTCTGCCATGCCTCAACCTTCATTTACTGATATGAAGGCGTTGAGAAATTTCACGGTTTTGTTTACATGAAAGGAAAATATTGACTTCCCGGGAAAGTTATTCAGATTTTGACATTGTTACAAAATCCTCAATCATCCTTGAATTATGGCTTTAATTTTGTGTTTCGTAAAGCAACTGATAGCTATAATTTTTGGTGCAGTATAAGTGCTGCATATTATTCCGATCATGCATTGAGATTCCTGAACTCCTTGCATATTTAAAAGACAGAAAGTCATTGATACTTTTGTACTTGGAAAGTACCTTCTTAGGGCTGAATTTTTTAGTTCTTACAAAAGGTTTTTGAGGCTGAAAAATCAAACTTTAGCATTCAACGTCAGAATTCTTTGTTTTTTTAATATTTTTAAATGGAAATATTTGTTAACTTAATTCATGATAGAGACTTCAGTTCTCAAGTCAAATTCCAATTTTATAACTGTGCATGCAGCAATGATACAAATGGTAGACAATGAAAATAAAGTTGGTAACAACCGACTGCTACATCACATTACTAAAATGAGAATGGAGGATCGCGAAGAATCATATTTAGAGCAAGGTCTAGGAATATAAAAGTAATTAAGGATGATAATACATTTAAAATAGCAAAGGATTCTTACTTGGGCAGCAGAATCTGCAGTCCTGCAGATTTCAGTCATCTGACCCCATTAGGTTGTCTCAGACCAAATGTACCCAATGAAGTCGATGCCAATAACAGCAAAACATAAAACAACAAATATGAACGCATTCTAACGTCTCTGATGAATTCTTGACAATGCCAAATTGATCCGATTTAAGACCATATACTTTACTTCACTTATTTCAACCAACTAATGAGTGCCAAGCAAACATATGGCAGAAGTACATCTAAGCCACAGGTGATTGACCGTACTGAGAAAGCTCAGCTGCAAGATACCTTGAGGAGCTCTCCGTGTTAGATTTCCCAAAAACATATGCTTTTATTTCAGTTATTATGCAAGACACTGATCTTCATTCAGCTAACTTTTCCAGCAACAATTCAACTAATCTAAATTAAGAACATCCATCAACTAGTGACAATTCAACTTCCCCCTCTTTAGCTGTTGGCTAGAAAGCCGTCAAAGAAGATGAAGCTGATCTTCAAAATCTTAATCCAGCTTCAGCATACAAAATGCATTTCAAAGCGAATGGATAACTAAGATGCCAAAAAACTAATCCAAAGCAATATATCATTGACCATAAAAATCTGAAAAGTAAAACAGTTCATTGTTTTCACTAGGTTGTTTAAAAAGCTACTACTCTTCAGACTTGAAGAGTATGTCATCTTCTGATGCTCCAAAGTTCGAACGAACTAAAAACACTGAAGCAACAATCCAACCTTCAAATACACAGAAGGAAGCTAGATCTTATGTCTTTCAAAAGGTCAAGAATCGAGTTCCCTCTTGATTGTCGAACATATATACTTATATAGTGAAGCAGGGTGGTTTGATAAGTGCCGCTACAGCTTCAAAACTTTGTTCCCCGACTTCTCTTCAAAACAAACTCAAAAGAACGCGCAGACAATGAGGACCACAAACATAAGGAGGTGAAACGGACAACAACGTAGAAAGCTAAAGGTCTCAATATCCTCATAGCATCAAAAGCAGAAGCACGGAAGTTGTAATGTTTCTCTTGTGAACTTCGTGCACCAAGATCTTATGCAGCTTACAGTCCAAAGAAATAATCGACAGGACAAATTTCCAAGGATCTCAGAGATCACAAACTAGCAAAGAAATACCAGATTTGAAAAATCAGCTAAAAAGAGAAAATAATACTTTCTCATGTTCCTTCCAAAGCACTTAGAATTCGTGTCTAACATCTGGTCCCTCGAACTAGGGAATATGACCCCAACTTCTAGTAAAAAGAGCAGACAACAATTTCCAATCATATTCATCTTGCAGGATGCCAAAACCAAGAGGTGCCATTCTTGGAAGCTGTCTGCCAACTCAACTTGAAGACATGTTCAAACTGGACACAAAGCGTAGTTTACGCATTTGAAATTCATCTATTGATGGACCTTATTCCCACTTAAAGCAGAAAAAAGCATGATTACTTTCCACTGCTACGCATGATCGAAGAAACTTGCATCTAAAGCTAATTCTACCCTCTATTCCCACATTTGATGCATCTCGCAAAGTAAAGAAGTTTACTGAACGTTAATGTCAGTTGACTGCTATGCATCTAACTCTGAATGAAGAAAATTGTCTTCAATCCAAGGCGAACATGCAGATGACGCAATCAAGTCCAGAAAGAGAAAGGATTTTTATTCAAACAGTTCATACATGGAACCAGAGCACAATTTCTGAATCGGCTGCAATCCGCGAACAAGTTATTTCTGAAATTGAATCTGATCTTCATACAAACTACTCTCAAGTGTTTCTTTAAAGCAAACCACTCTCAAATCTTAAATGCAATTAAAGGTCAACTGCCTTTTGTGAATAGTCTAGCGAGTGAATAAAAAACAAGCTGCTGAACAAATTCTAGTATCTCAAATGGTGCACTCCCACAAACTTTGCACATCCCGATGAACTAACGACTTCCTCATACTAATCCATTTAAGGTAATTCGATTCTATAAGAAGCCAGATCCACAGCAAATTGAGGAAAGTTATTAATATGTAATCAAAGTGAGAAAAATACAGAACATAAGAAGACATAGTCCTCAACTTCAAGCAATCTAGGGGATTTCAAAAAACCAAAGATTGTCCCAGCCAGCCCTTCCACAGAATACAAACCAGAAAGAAAACGATAAAACAAAAATTAAAACAGAAAACCATTTTCATCTCATGGTTGATCTTTAAAACATTTCCTTTGCTTAAGCAGACATATAACTCACCACAATTTTTGCAGTTCCAGAAACAAGCAACAAGGAGCAACATACAATCTGTTGCGCAGCTATTATCGGATGTAGATAAAGAAGCACCACTTAGGCATCACGCTATAAAAATATGGCTGCTTTACATACCATGGTCAGAGTACCTTTTGTGTAAATCTAACTAAGCCAATTATTAATAACAAAAAGCAAATAAAAGAGTTTCAACAATATAAATAACCAGATGGATTTTGAATCTTCTTAAAAAATTTCCACAAATATAGACTTTTTATAATCAAGAAAAAAATAATTCCCTTACTTGCTAGAACAAAAGGTCAATGAACTTCAATAAAAGCTCACAAAAGAAATTCTAAAAAGAAAATTAGATTTATTTTATTTATATATATTCACACTTATCATAAAAATGATCAATTTTGAGTTCCAAGTTTCAAAGTCAAACAAGAAACTAAGCTATACACAAACAGGCAGAAAGTCGCCAATAAATGTAACAAATTGCATCAAATGCGAACGATAAACAGAAAAATACAAATCAATTTTAAGGAAAACAGCGAACCTGACAATCAACAATTTTACCGAAAGGGCTAAAAGCATCTTCCAGCTGACGTTCAGTGATGTCCGATGATAACCCTCCTACAAATATACGATAATCTCCCACCTTCCCTGACATCTTTTTTTTTTTTAACTATAATTCAACCAGTAATTCTCACGAAAACCTAAATTGAGCAACGACCAAATTTCAATAGCCGAAACCCTAGCCAGATTCTGAAAAGTACGTCGGAGATTCAGAGGAAAAAAAGATGGGTCGAACGTTTTCTCCGTTAGAAACCCTCAACTGCTCTCCTTTTTGGAGTTCTTTTTACCTTTAAATATGTTGCACCAGTACGTCCTCGTAATTTTTAAGAAAATCAAATAAGACCCCTGCCTTTTGGTAATTCAATTAATTAAATAATTTACATTTTATTAATCAACAGGCACCAGTGGTCTAGTGGTAGAATAGTACCCTGCCACGGTACAGACCCGGGTTCGATTCCCGGCTGGTGCATTTATTGTCCTTTTTCAATTTTAAATAAATCTAATCCTTTTCATTTTATATTGTGGCTGCTGCATTTGTGGTCCCTTTTTATTTCAAATAAAATCTAGCCCTTTTTGTTTATATGGATTCAAATATATGGGATTTTCATGTGTTTACTGTCTATCTCCCCATAAAAAGATTATAGCTTATATATCAAAAGTGAAATCTAATAAAGTATACTAGTATTTATGGTCCCTTTTTATTTTAAATAAAAGTAACCCTTTTTATTTATGTGATATTGTAACTGAACACAAGAATGAGTCAATATGGGAAGTGTCCACATATATTTACTAGTAACAATTAAATGGCGGTGATAAGATTTTTATGTGTTTATTGTTCTTTCTCCCGATAAAAAGATTATAGCTTATATATCAAAAGTGAAATCTAATAAAGTATACTCGCATTTATGGTCCCTTTTTATTTTAAATAAAAATAACCCTTTTTATTTATGTGATATTGTAACTGAACACAAAATTTAAGAATTGAATGAGTCAATATGGGAAGTGTCCACATATATTTACTAGTAACAATTAAATGGCGGTGATAAAATTTTCATGTGTTTATTGTTCTTTCTCCCAATAAAAAGATTATAGCTTATATATCAAAAGTAAAATCTAATAAATTATACTTTTAGTAAGGGTAAAATAAGAAATGTTACGAATAAGGAGAATATCATTTTGGGTCTTTGATTAATTGATAAAATTATAATTTTGATCCTTGTGATGTATGCTTAAACATATTTAATTCATATCATCATGCTATATGGATAAGATAAAACTAAAGACAAAAATATAATTCATATGGTTATGCTATAGTTATAAAGTAAGAATACTTAAAAAAAATAAAAAATCAATAGCGTATAAATGTATATACTAATTAAATTTTCATGTAGGAAATTTTAATTAATAAATAGAACTCGTAATTTCATAATAAAAAAATAAAAAAATTGTTAGGATATTATCATAAGACAAGTATACTGTATATATAACGTAAATTAATAATTATTAAAACTACTGATAGTTTTTTATAAAAAATAATAAAAGGCTTATCTTTTTATATTATATGATGTGTATTCTTTGATTTTTTTTATAGATTGTGTTATATTTTTGTACACTATATTAAATAATAAAATAACAACTAAGATTTATAAAAATAATATGATATATTATATCATAAGTTTATAAGATTAATATTTTATCAAATTATTGCGCGGGTTCTAACACTAATGTAGACTAATGATTTAAGTATTATAACTCATAATGATGTGCGCCAAGATTACTTTAAGATATTCTTATATATTACTATAATTTAAAAAGAAAATAATTGGCATTGCTTTGGAAAACTGTTTACATTGATATTTCAATGGGGTTAATTGTGCCTTTATTGGTTGAGTCAAAAAATAATTATTGGATAACTTTAATGTTCTTAGGGGTGGTTTGGTAGGATGTACTAAGTAAAATGATCTCTGTATAAAAACTTAATCCGTCAAATACAATGTTTGGTTGCTCAACTCAATTTATGTATACCTAATACATAAATTACTTATACCTCATAGGAGGGCATAGCTAATACAAAGAAAACCAATGGATTACTAATCCATGCATTAACTATACCTTAATAAGACCCTAAAGTTACTAAACCGCCCCTCAAACCCTTTTCCTAAATTTCCTTATAAACCAAAAGAAGAATATTCAACGGTATAATTGTAAAGAAAATTTTATACAGTTTTAAACCAAACACAAGCTTAGATTATACATTACATAGCAAATTAATATAATGAACCAAACACTTGATAAAAAATAATTCTAATACTACAATCCCTGTATTACTAATCCTTGTATTACTTGTATTCGTACCAAACGGATCTAAAACAAACAAATATGAGTTTAATAGAATATCCCTATAAGTTGTGACTATTTAAGGAATTGATTCTAATATTTTCTTTCTTTACTGTATGTTGGAAAAGATTGACATCTGGTATGTATTTAAAACTATTTTATTCAAAAAAGAAGTTTGTCTTTATCTGTCGTCCGTTATTAAACCCTGTTGTATCACATGCGTCAAATATAACACTGACCCTTTACACAAAAAAGGACAAAAAGGAAAAGAAAAACAAGAACTTATCCGAATGATGTGAAAGTAGAGGAGTGCAACAAGTAGAACCAAAGCTTCACAAAAATCAGCTTACAATCTAAACATGGCTTCCCCAATTTGATACTTGCTTCTTTTCTTGTTTGTCAGGTAAGTCCAATAAATAAATTTTACTCCTGTTTAATTACAAAATTAATTGACAAGATGACTGTTTTTCTCTTAATCTTGGTGGGTATTCATCAATTAATTTGTTGAACTTGGATTTTTTGAGGTTTCTTTTATAAATGGAGCTTTATCTTTGTGTTTATGCGGTTTGACTAGCTATAGGACTTAATTTCAGCTTACTTGTAATTATATACTTCCAAGATTTAAAACCCCCCATATATATTTGAATTCATCATCTTAAAGGAGAATTCCTTGCGCAAAACTCCCTCAGAAAATTGGTTTGAGTTTTGCATGAACTTCTGTTCAAATTATTGCTTTAGGTAAAGAGACACACACACACACACACACACACATACATATAATTGACTAATAAAATATGAGTCAGTTGAAGTATATTTTTTAGCTTAATTCACTGTCAGCAAGTTTACTTCAAAATCTAATTCTTTGCACCTAAGAGTATACTAAAGAGGAGCTTTGGAGCAACGGTAAAGGTCATGAGTTCGAGCTGTGGAAGCAGCCACCAATGCTTGTATTAGGTTAGACTGTCTACGTCACACCCTTTGGGTGCGGCCCTTACCCGGACCCTGCGTCAATGCAGAATGCATTGTGCACCGGGCTGTCCTTTTATTGTGTTACTCATAGGCATGTTTCTTTTTCTGCATATTTGTGGAAAGTATAGCAAATTTTTACCAAAATAAGAATTCTGTTTGTAAGCTGATACTTGAATCTGCATATTTGAAGGTTGTGCCGCATGTCATATTGTCTACAGCTTCAATTTGGCTTTTCAGTGGGCAAGATCTATGTTCAAGTAAGATATTTAGGGAAAATAGAATAAACGGCTGTGTTCCTTTTTCTCTTTCTTTTCCTTCGAATCATGTTTGACTAAATGATATATGTCTCTCACACAATCGATTCGATTCCTATTGGTTAAATGGACCGCTAGTTGTTTTCGAAGAATAGTATGTTGTTACGACATTATGGATAACGAGAAGCTGCAACTCAAGTCCACGTTTATCGAAAGAAACATAGAATGATACAAAGATATGCTGTTGCTTTAGTGTAGCAAACAAAATATAGCTTCACAAAAATCAGACGTATTGATTGCATTGGTGTCGCCTGCAAACATTCTTGAGTAGTCCATATCAGCACTTTGGTGCATCTTGATTGTCTCTATTATTTGAGCGAAAAGTGCAGAACCTGAATACCTGTTGCTCATTTTTCTCCGCGGTCGAAGAACTTATGTTTGACAGTTTGACTTTGGCTTTAGACGGTAGTAGATAATAGGGTCACATGAGGGGTCATCAGTTTGATTTAGTTCTGATATGAATTGACTAGAAGTCAGAATCACTAGCGGATAAAGCATTTCCCTTAAAGTTTCTATGAGATAACTTATGAAAAGGAGGAAGACAGTAGCAACGATGCCAGGTACCTTGATGTGAAAATCCAATTTCAGGTTGTTTTGTGATATACTGAATGCAACTATTCTCTTTCAACAAGAGATTAACTGGTTAGTCACTAATCAAATTGTGATCAATTAGGACTTTATTTTTAGGAGGGATCTTTAGATATAAAGGATCCAGTTATATGAAGTTATTGGAGACTTTTGCCTTATGTCCCCTTAGTTAGGTGTCACAGTCCTTTTCCTATGAATATTTCGATGAGCTATTGCAGTAGGCGTGATGTTTTTTCTTCTAGAAAAGCAGTGAAAAGCGGAAAATAAGGCCCTGTGGAATTGTAATGTTCTTCTAGTGGAATGCTATTCGGGAGGACTTCTTAACTGGTGATAACTAAGCACTGTGAGCTTGAAGTTAGGAACAACGAGCTGATCTTTGTTTCTTAGATTGTCCACTGACTAAACAGTTCTGAGCTATGTTTTAGTTTCTCATGGCTAATGCCGCCAAACTTGTCATGCTTTTCCATTTACTAGGATTGGAGTTAATCTGGAAGGATGTTTGCCAGCAAATATACTCATAGCATTTCCTTTTTGGGGAAATACACTGAAAAAGATTTCCTTTTCGAGAGGGAAACTACTTGGGATATATCAGGCCTTCTAATCTTTTATATTCAGCTGGAGTTCAAACCTAAGTTCCCGGTTAATCATGGTATATCTGGGGATTTTGAGGAAAGATTTTTGTTTGTTTGGGAGGACCGGGGAGGGGGGGGGGAGGGGGGGTTAAGATCTGATCCGCTATGGTTGGTCCGGTCTGCCATCTCCTCTTTAAAATGCTTTGTCTCAAGTACATTTGAAAGCTACTGAATCTTTAACATATTTCCAGTGAATAAGAGCTCTGAGTGAGGTAAAAGAGAAGTAACTTAGAAAGGAGTCTGACAATTTTTATGCATCAAGGAAGTAGTAACACTGCAACATCACTTATCTAAAATGCTGGATCTTTGCATAGTTTGATTTTGGTTTTACTGTTTTAATGCATTCAGTCCTTATCTTCATAATTGTGATACACAACTGTGTCTATCTATATTATGTGATGCTGGTGTATACGACATGGATTCTCTTCTCTCTCCATCACCTTTGTGGTACTTCACTAGTATGCTATATTAGTGCCCATTACATTCTGGAGGAACTAACAAATAGTTCGTTTTTTCACAAGGTAGTACTTCTAATGATACTTGTTATTAGAGGCTTGGAGGTTCATCACTTGTTTCTGCTGATCTTCCAAAAGACGCTGAGTTACCAGTACCTTTTTGTGAAATAAGATTAATTTTTGTTCATTGTCTGCATGCTTCTGATTATGAGGATTTGGTTGGTCAACATTACTTTTAATGTACTTCAATCAATTGTTAGAGAGCATAATGACTTATTTAAAACTCCAGTTGACATGTTTTTGTTGTTTTAGACTGGAGTTGAATAGTTGCCTGAGATGATCTGAATTTGAATTAATTAGCCACGTCTATTGAATCTTCAACCCAAGTGCATGCATTACTTACTGTCACTGAAGAAAAGTGTGGTTCAAAATTATGGCATCATATTGATCAAGAAAAAGAACCTTAGTCTGCATTTTGGAAATAAACCGTGCCAAATTTTTACACCTAAGTATCAGCTTCTTCTCATTCGCAGAAAACTAATATAATAATTTGCTAAAAAAAGAGTATAATAATTTGTTTATAACTGAATTGCTCCTTGTTTTTGTACCACCAGTGATGATGAACCTTTGGCCTTCAAGAAAATGCACGAATTTTCTGCGACGGATGGCTTTGTAGAGATAACTGAATCCTTGGCGGACATGATAAAGTTCATTGCAAATGAGCCCTCCATGGGTCTTTTCTACATTCAACATCATACTCAGAGTGCAGCTCCCAACCTTATCAATCTCAAGAACAATATTGAGGAAAAATCTCGTGAAGTGACTTTGCACGCGGAAGATTCAGAGGATTCAATCACCATGATCAGGTCGATGAAAGATTGTGGTGCCCCAATTGCTAATGAGATGATTAAAGATCTGAGACATTCTCTAGCTGTTGTGTCGAAGAATAAGCAATTGAGAAAAGGGTCAACAAGGCAGTCCAGGTCAACTTTTCAGTTAGGGCGGACTAGTTCTTGGAGTCCTGCCACTTGGGGTCGAAGTACAGTTCTAGAATTGGATGGTGAGAGTGGTTATCTCTCAAATATTTTCAGGTCAGAGGCGGATCTAGAGTTTAAGGTTCTTATCACCAAGTCTATTACACTTTTGAACTTATGGGTTGAAAATTTAGTATTTGTTGAAATTTTTATAATTTTTCGCATATATATCTATAATACGTGTCAGAAGTACTGGATTTAGTTGAACCCAATGAAATGAACTTTATTGACTTCTGTTTCAGGTCAACGAAAGAAAAAGCTAATAGCTTCAAGTGGTCTCAAGTAGACTCCAAAGAATCTGATGTAACCTATACTGATGATGCACTATCAGCTGCAGCGGCCGGATCTTTGTTCTCAGTTTCAGAGGCGAATGATGAAGAGTTGCCATTATCAAGTCCAACTAATAATGAGCTACAAGTGATGCAGGTGAATATAAGCATGTCCAATGATCAACTGCTCTCTTCATCAGAAAAGTATGAAGAAGTTATGGCTGATAAAGAAGCACAATTGGATGAGTGGTTGGGAGGGATTGGCAATCATAATGCTGGTCCTGAAGAAAATAAGCTTGGTCGTATCATTAGGGATGGATTCTCTCACTAGGGAGAGCTTTGCTCGTATCATTATTCATTGTCTTTGTACTAAAAGAATAAATGTTATAGAGAGATTTTAATAGTAAGGGAAACAGAAATGAAAGACTCGAGTCTGACTAAATTTATGTAATGCAGTTAGGATTTTGAGAGTTAAACAAGTTTTTCTTTGACCACGATTTTCATATATACTTATTAAATATTTTGAATTTGTTGAGTATCATGACTTATAGTACTTTTTATCTCGTTTTCAAACATGTACATTTTATTTCAAAATATTTAGAGATTCTATAGTTGAATTCACAGTTAAATTTAAAAAGTTTGATTCTTGAAATTCGAGTTACAAATCCAACCTAGATTTGCATGTTCTCTACTAAAATCAAAATGGCACCGCATTCAATTGGAGTTGCTAAACTATCTTTTTCTTAGTACTCGCATTGTTGTTCAACTAATTAGAATTTGTGGCATCTAATACCAACTAAAAGAGAAGTTTTTCCTGTCAGAATGATAAGTGAATAATCTTAGAAATCAATTTGTTTCAAATTAATCTTTATGTGTCATTTTTTTTATTTAATTGATATTCTTAGGTGTCACTGCAAACTATGAAAAGAAAAATGAGAGAAAGTTTCCTTTTATGGCTTTCATTTGCTTGGATAAGAAATTACAAGGGCGTGAATTATCGGTGTTAGGGATTCTCATGATATGGATTGTTTTCTTCACTCAAATCCTAGCCATTATTTATTTTCCACTATAAATATTCTGAAAACATATCTTTTCTACGCCCTAATGGGAATTTATCAATATTAATTAATAGATTTTACAAAAAAATATAGTAGAGTTCAAGTGAATAATTACCTAATGGACAAGTTATCACCTTTCATGGGTAGAGTACTAGTCAACAATGATATTCGTGACACATATCGAATAAAAAAAGAGTAGAATAATGCATGAAAAATATTTAAAAGAAACAACATATATAATAAATATGTTGAATACATAGACGACCCTTAAATTTATCAAAAACTTTTATTTAGACATTCTGACTCATGCCATAACTTATTAGCCGCAAGATCTCTGCTCAAAAGAGAAGAGGCGGAAACAAAACTAGAAGCTCACGAAACGAAAAATAGTAAAGACACAAATATAAACTAGACAAGGGAGCGATCAAGATCCCCTTCAAAGGCCCATTGAATCTCATCCCGAATCTCTGCCTCTTTCTCTAGGGTGAAGTCACTAGTAATATTAAAAATCTTCAGAACAGCTTCAGGCGTCTTTTTCTTAATCCTGTTAGCCACCGCCTCAGCGCACAACTCAAGCAAACTGTTGATGTCAAGAAACTTTGCAGCTTCTAAGATTTTAAAGATGGTTTTGAAGCCAATGCTCACAAATTCCTTGTCGAAGTTCTTGATTTCTTCCTCATTTGAAGAAGTCGAGAAGTGCATCTTCAGGTAATCGATGATCTTGATCACAGTTTCTAATGTCGATGTTGCTCAACGGGATGACACCTAGAGGAGCATCCATCTTTGACCATGTTCTTGATTTTTACAGACTGAATGGCAGTGGATTCTTCCAACTCAAACTCATCGCCATCTGACGACTTTAGAGTTAAAAACTTTTTCTCTGTGGTCGATGATGCTGCCTCTGCCATTGCTTAAATTTTGGGTCCGCAGTTAAGTGCTTGTTCTACCATTCAATTATATATGAATCTGACGGGTAGGTTCTAAAAAATGATTTTAAATACCAAATCAGATTGTTATATATCGAATCTAATTATTGTCTCTTGATTTTGAAGGTTATTTAATTCAACTTTAAAGAATTAAATTATATCCTAAGTTTCATTTCGTGGACAATCTAGCTTTAAATAAGATTTGTTTTTTTAAAAATACTTACCAGTAGCTTTTTTTTTTTTAAACAAATTACCTCACTGCATTATACCATCGTACACTATTATCCCACCTCCAGAATGAGCATGATAACACGCTAATGCCACTGGATAGTGTTCTAACAGTGTACAGATTCTAATGCAGTTTGGCTGATTTTCATAAATATAATAATAGAAAGTACAATGATGGAGGAGGGCATCGACCTGACCTCCATATAGGGAAGGTGTACATCCTTGATCACCCATATTTGGTGACCAACTGTACCTAGATAGCTAAGGTGAGTTAGACCTATAGTGATGTAGTGGCTGTCGATCTTATAAGATGGATCGACAGTCATATTTACAAAAACAGTGAGTGTTGAATCTAGATCAACTGTACAAAATTTAGATGTTCCTAATTTTATTAAAGGAATGATTTGAAGTAGAGTCCATATTATACAATTGATTCTACTTCTAACAAAATATAAAATTCTTCCAAAAAGTGTGCTATATGACAAAGGATAGTATTCTTCAATTTTGCTTTGACTATGACTAGGAAAGCAAGATTGAAGATTACTGGTATAGTGCATCCATGTAGTTGTGAAGTGGTGGTGATGTTTCCAGCTTTTGGTTCTGATTCTGCTCTTGCTGCTGGCGGAATTTCCATAATGCATCAACAATTTAAGCATGTGTAAACTACTGTTGCTGAGAGATCTGCTTCCTCTATGAAGTTGACAGTGATGTTTCCTTAGCTTTACTGAGAAGTATATGTCTCCTTTTGGGCTCCATCCCATGTTGTCTTTCCTTGCATCTTTAGTAGGCCAGTTTGCATCCCAGTGTGTAATCATGTTTGCCTCCAGTGTTCTGCTTCCTATAGACTTTTGCTCCTGCAAAATCAACAGAGAAGTTAGCTGGTATGGCTTGTGAAGCTGGTGCATCAGATGTGAAGTTGGCATTGCTTTTGT
>MCJB01024150.1:21196-52691 GCA_002018475.1 Nicotiana obtusifolia
TCCCCCCCCCCCCCTTCAGGTTGGCATATTTGGATTATAAATTCCCAACTTGCACTAGAGAGTAACATATTGAGATTTTCCTAATGTCTTCTTAAAGAATCTGTTAATTACTCATGTGAAGGCACAAAGCTAGTACGAATATTCCTATTGTCAATCTCGTCACGGATAAAATGACATTCCACTTCAATGTGTTTGGTTCTTTCATGAAAGGCTGAATTCTTTGCTATGTGCAATGCTACTTGACTGGCACAATTAATATGAACAGAGGAAGTGTAAGTCACTCCCAAATTAGACAAAATTTCCTTAAACAATTTCATCTCACAAATTGTCATTGCCATTGAATGATATTCAGCCTCTGCAGATGATCGAGAGACGGCATATTGCTTCTTAGTCTTACAAGATATAGGTGAGTCACCCAACAAGATAAACCAACCTGTGAGCGAGCGTTGAGTCAAGGGACAACCAGCCCAATTGGAGTGATGCGATCCATAGAGACGTAGATCATATTTATTTTGTTACAAAATACGTCGTCCTAGATTCCCTTTCAAGTAGCGAACAACCCGTAAAGTTGCATACCAATGCTCCTCTTTTAGTTGCTGCATGAATTGAGATAAAATATGAACATTGTATGACAGTTTCGACTGAGTAAAACATAGATAAAGAAGTCGGTCTATCAAACGACCATAACGCTCAGGGTCATCAAGCACCTGTCACCGGCTGATGATTCTGTTCCAACGACATTCCCACAAGTTTAGAACCTAATAACCCAACCTCTGAGATAATATCCCAAGCATATTTTCGTTGGCTCAAGAAGATGCCTTCTGAAATTTTAGAGACTTCCACTCTCAAAAATTATTTCAATCTACCCAAATTCTTCATCTGAAAGCATTTGCCATGATAGGTTTTGAACTTGCGGATAGCCTCGGGCTCATTGCTAGAGATCATCAGATCATCAACATACACAATGACATTTACTCAAACTTCACCCTTTTTCAAAGTAAAAATAGAATAATCAGAGTATGAATTATTGAACCTGTGGTCCTCTAAGGAAGCCGACAACTTCCCAAACTAACAACTCGACGTTTGCTTTAACCCATAAAGTGACTTTTGAAGTCTGCACATTTTTTCTAGACTTGCAACTCGAAACCATGAGGCAATTTCATGTACAAATCCTCCTGAAGATCCCCATGCAGGAACGCATTATGTATATTCATTTGATGTAACTCCCAATTCTTTGCAATTGGTACAACTAAAAATGTGCGGGCAGTCAGTATCTTAGCCACTGGGACAAACATTTCCTTATAGTCGATGCCCTCTACTTGATGATTCCGGGGAATAACTAGTGGAGCCTTGTGTTGCTCAGTTGTTCCGTCAGAGTTGTACTTTATCTTGTCAACTCATCTGCAATCGAGAGCTTTTTTGTTGGAAGGCAGATTCTCTATTACCCATATTCTATTATTCTGCAGTTTCTAATATCATTGCTTCTTTGCACTTTCCTTCTTTCACTGCCTCAGATAAATGATCCGGTTCATATGATGTAGTGATTGCCACAAGAAAAGCACTTTATTGTAAAGAAAATTTATTACAATTCACACGTTATATTAAAGGATAAGGCGTATCTGAGTGATGTTGTGAAGTGGATGGAGGATAAGATAGTCTCAATTTCTAGACAACAATAGTAACATAATCACGCAAACGGATCAATGTGTATTTTTGGCGGTGTCCGCATCCCAACTGCTTCTTCTCTATTATTTCATCTTCCTTAGTTTCGCCCTGTGATGACCCGGCCAGTCGTCTCATGAGTTTCTGCTTAGTTTTCCCCGTTTCTGCCTTATTATGCCTCGCTATCCATGTTTGATATAATCACGTTAAATAATTTGCATTCGGAGTAGATTGGCAAGAAATAAGACACTTAGTCTTTTTCAAGAAGGTTTAAACCGGAAAAGTCAACCGGATGTTGACTTATGAGTTAGAGGACTCGGATGTGAGTTCTGACGGTTCGATTAGTTTCGGGAGGTGATTTATGACTTAGGAGTGTGATCGAAATTGGCTTTGGAGGTCCGGTGTAGAATTAGGCTTGAATTGGTGAAGTTAGAATTTTGGCGATTTCCGATTGATAGGCGAGATTTTGATCCGAAGGTAGGAATGGAATTCTGAAAGTTGCTGTAGCTTCGATATGTAATTTAGGACTTGTGTGCAAAATTTCAGGTCATTCGAACGTGGTTCGATTGGGTTTAGATCAAAAGAGCGATTTAGAAGATTTTGAAATTCTAGGCTTGAATCCGACGCGAATTTGGCGTTGAGAGGTTGTTTTGAACGTCCCGAAGGTTGGGACAAGTTTGAATAATGTTACGGGATAGGTTGGCATGTTTGGTTGAGGTTCCAGTAGCCTCGGGTGAGTTTTGGGTGGTTAACGGACCATGTCAGCGTTGGGAAGAAAAAAATCTGCAGAAAAACCAATTTTCAAATGCGGTCGCATTTTTCAAATGCGGACTGCATATCTCACAATGAGATAGTAGACTCAAACAGATTTCTAGGAAAGATTCGTGTCAAGAATGGTAAGAAATGCGGTCGCATTTTTGAAATGCAGACCGCATTTCACCACACTGAGACCGCAGACCGAGACAGACTTTTGGACAAAAACCAACGTCAAAAATGCGGTCAAGACTGCGGTCGCATTCTTGACATGCGGACCGCAAACCATGCTACGTGCTGAATTGCGGAAGGCTAGGGCTACCTTTGCAATGGCCGCGTCAAATATGCGGACCGCATATCTGTTATGCGACAGATATGCGATCGCATCTTTGGCCTGACAGGGGCGTTTTTGTCTCGATTTTTGACACCTTTATAAATAAGAAACCAGTGCCCATTTGCCATGCAAAGCCCATTTTCGTTATCCACGAAGAGGAGCACCTCCAAACACCATAAAATCACAACAAATCAACCTCAAAACTATATCCAAAGGAGATTTTCTTGGGCAAGTTCTTAAAAGAAGGAGTTTGGCCATCTTGAACATAGTTGGAGCCACAGAACTTGGATTGCAACTAATCTTGAAGGGATTTTTGAAGATTTTCAAGGGAAACATCGGGGTAAGTGTTCCTAACTCAATCTTGGTCAAATTACCCAAATCTATTGCCGTTCTAGTATGTAATTGGTGATTTAAGTTGGAGACAATTGTGGAAAACCCTTAAGTTTAGATTTTTAGACTTGGAGGTCGAACCGATGTCAGAATTCGATAATTTTCGTATGGTTGAGCCCGTGGGAAGATAAGGAACCCATTAATGTGGAAAGTTCTAAGTTTTGAGAAGTGGGCCCAGGCTCGGGTTTTGCTAATTTCGGGATTTCTTAGTATTTATTAATTGTTTTCGTGTGGGCTTTGTTACCCCTGCATATTGTGACATGTTAGTTCTAATTTTGGATAGATTCGACGCGCGCGGAGGCCAATTCAAAGGGCAAAGGTGTCGCTAAGAATTTAGCCGGTTCGAGGTGAGTAGTGATTGTAAATGATGTTATGAGGGTTTGAAACCCTGGATTGCACATCATAGTGCTATATTGAAGTGAGGCACACGCTTGATGATGAGCGCGGGTCATTTTCTACTGGGGACTGTGACTTTGTCCGTTCCGATTGATGATTTTTACTACATATTTGATTTAAACTTATTTGATATCCTCATTATTTGGGCTGATTGCCATATTTGGGCTTCGTGCCGGTTATTTGAACCCTTCAGGGGTATTTATCACTATTTCCTCACTGTTTGATTCATTACTTGAACTCATTCATGTTGTTTTCATCTATTTTACAAACAGCCGTTTTTATTCAGTTTTGAGATTTAAATGACATTTTTAAATGATGTAAAAGGGATCGGGTGGTACGCCTACCACGAGATATGATGTAAAAGGGATCGGGTGGTACGCCTACCACGAAATATGATATAAAAGGGAGCGGGTGGTATGCCTACTATGATATATGATATAAAAGGGAGCGGGTGGTACGCCTACCACGAGATATGATATAGCGCTTGGGCTGTAAGGGGCCCCTCCCGGAGTCTGTACACCCCAGTAAGTGCAGGGTACCTAGTGTGATGTGAAATATAGCCCGAGGGGCTGATATTGTGATGTGATATGCCCGAGGGGCTAATGTTGTACCATGTGTTATGCCCGAGGGGATGATACTGTTTTTATGATGTAGCCCGAGGGGCGTGTTTTTAAAAGATAATGAGCCCGAGGGGCGGTTTTAAATGTTTTCTTTTGCTTCACGTTATTACTTGAAAGACTTACATGTTTCACCTGTTGAAAACTTGATTCTCACCGATTTACTGTTTTAATGATGTTTATTGCTTCAATATGGATTGCCTTGTGCTTTGTGTGGTTTCTGCTTTCCGCCATTATTTATGATTATTACTCACTGAGTTGGAAGTACTCACATTACTCCTTGCACCATGTGTGCAGATTCAGGTGTTGTTGGTTCCGCTTCGAGGCATTGACTACGACTGTCAGAGCGGTGATTCAGAGACCACGAGGTAGCTGTTAGCGTCCGCAGCCCCGTATCTCTTTTATCTTGTTGCTTCCACTTTCTTCAAACAATTGTGCTAGAGATATTGTAATAGTAATCTTATTATTAGGATTTTGTAAGTTGCTCATGACTTTGTGACACCTCGGTTTGGGCTGTTGTCGGGATGGTTAGCTATGTTTCCGCAATTTGCTATTATTAAAATATGTAAGTACTGTAATAACTGCTTAAATCGAGTTATAGTTTTTAATTGGCTGGCCTTGTCTTCACGAGAGGCGCCATCACGACCGGGTTTGGGATTTTAGGTCGTGACAAGTTGGTATCAGAGCCTAGGTTACATAGGTCTCACGAGTAATGAGTAGGTTTAGTAGAGTCTTGCGGATCGGTACGGAGACGTCTGTACTTATCTTTGAGAGGCTGCAGAACCTTTTTAGGAAAACTCCATATTCTTGAAATTCTTGTCGTGCGAACTTGTGGATCCAAGCACTAAACTTTTTTTATCCTATTCTCCCACAGATGGTGAGGCCGTGGACTACCGAACGAGGTGGACGACCACCAGTACCACCTACTGAGGCCACTAGAGGTCGAGGACGCGGTCGTGGTCGTGGTAGAGGCAGAGCATCAAGGGCAGCATCTGTTGATCCACCAGCTGCCCCAGCTCAGGAATAGGCTCCAACAACACCATCTCAGGCACCAGCTGTGCCTATTGTTATTCCAGGTCTTCAGGAGACCTTGGCTCAGATTTTATTAGTTTGCACTGGCCTGGCTCAGGCGGTTTCAGCCACCACAGCCGCCACTACTTCACAGGCCCGGGGAGGCAATCAGACTCCAGTTGCCCGTACACCTGAGCAGGTAGTGCAGGGACTTCAAATGCCGGGGGCACCTCCAGCCCAGCCAGTTGCATCAGCTCAGGAATTCATTGTACCAGTTATGCCAGATGATGAGCAGCGTCGTCTTGAGAGGTTTGGCAGACTCCAGCCTCCGTCATTCAGTGGTGCTGAGGGCGAGGATGCCCAGGGTTTTCTTGACAAGTGTCAGCGAATGCTCCGGACAGCCGGGATACTTGAGTCTAGTGGCATGGCATTTACCATATTTCAGTTTGCGGGAGCTACCTTTAATTGGTGGGAGGCGTATGAGAGGCATAGGCCGGCTGATGCAGCGCCCCTTACTTGGCAGCAGTTTTTCGCTCTTTTCTTGGAGAAGTATATGCCGCAGTCCCGCAGAAAGGAGCTGCGTAGAAAGTTCGAATGGCTGAGACAGGGGGATATGACTGTTTCGCAATACGAGTCGAGATTTTCTGAGTTGGCTCGACATGCTGTCTGGTTGGTTCCGACAGATCATGAAAGGATTAGGAGGTTTGTGGATGGCCTTAACTATCATCTCCGTATCCTCATGACCAGGGAGAGAGTATTGGGTGCTACCTTCGAGGGTCGATATAGCTCGCGATATTGAGACGGTTCGCCGTCAGGAGCGAGAGGAGAGGGAGGCTAAGAGGCCTCGAGGATCGGGTAGTTACAGTGGTACTCCTTCGAAGGGCTAGTTTCAGCAGGGTAGAGCTCGTTCCTTCAGGCCTACTTAGTTAGCTCGTCCAGAGTATCGTGGGGCATCTGCAGGTCGTGGTTATCATGGGTTGCAGCAGGGCTAGTCAACACTCAGCGCCCTTCTAACTCATGCTCCGTCGGCCTAGAGTCCTTCTATGCCGAGTGCATCTGCTAGAGCACCAGGGAACTATTACGAGTGTGGCGAGATGGGCCACATGTGGAGGCATTGTCCTTATCGTGGTGCTAGATCGTCCCAGCAGTGGGGTCAGCCCTCGACTTCCGCTCCAGTTACCTTACCACCAGCCCAGCCAGCTAGGGGTGGAGGTCAGGAAGCTAGAAGTCTCCCCAGAGGGGGAGGTCGAGCAAGCGGTGGCCAGGCTCAATTCTATGCTATTCCAGGCAGGACAGATGCCAGTGCTTCAGATGTTGTTATTACAGGTATTGTTTCAGTCTGCCAAAAAGATGCCTTTGTATTATTTGATCCGTGTTCCACCTATTCATATGTGTCCTCCTATTTTGCTCATTATTTAGGTATGCCTCGAGAGTTTCTTGCTTTACCTGTTTACGTGTCTACCCCGGTGGGCGATATTATTGTTGTAGACCGTGTGTACCGGTCATGTATAGTGACTATTGGGGGTTTGGAGACCCGGGTGGACCTATTGCTATTAAGCATGGTAGACTTTGATGTTATTTTGGGCATGGATTGGTTATCTCCGTGTCGTGCTATTTTAGACTGTCATGCTAAGACAGTTACTCTGGCTATACCAGGTGTACCGCGGATTGAATGGCGTGGTGTGACCGATTATATTCCTAGTATGGTGATATCGTACTTGAAAGCCCAGCGTATGGTTGGGAAGGGTTGCCTTTCGTATCTGGCGTTTGTAAGGGATGTTGGAGCTAAGACTCCAAGCATTGACTCTGTTCCTGTTGTGAGGGATTTTCCCGATGTATTTCCTGCAAACCTGCCGGGCATGCCACCGGACAGGGATATTGATTTTGGTATTAACCTGGTTTCGGGCACTCAACCCATCTCTATTCCACCGTATCATATGGAACCAGCAGAGTTGAAAGAATTAAGGAGCAACTTCAGGAACTCCTAGATAAGGGGTTCATTCGGCCTAGTATGTCACCTTGGGGTGCACCGGTTCTGTTTGTGAAGAAGAAGGATGGCACAATGAGATTGTGCATTGATTACAGGCAATTGAACAAGGTAACAATCAAGAACAAGTATCCCTTGCCTCGCATCGATGATTTATTTGACCAGCTTCAGGAAGCGCGAGTGTTATCCAAGATTGATCTCCGTTCAGGATATCACCAGCTGAAGATCAGGGATTCAGATACTCTTAAGACCACTTTTCGGACTAGATATGGTCACTATGAGTTTCTTGTTATGTCTTTCGGGTTAACCAATGCCCCCGCAACGTTCATGTAGTTGATGAACAATGTGTTTCGGCCTTATCTAGATTCGTTCATGGTGGTATTCATCGATGATATTTTGGTGTACTCGCGTAGCCAGGAAGAGCACGCGAAGCATCTGCGAGTTGTATTGCAGAGATTGAGGGAGGAGAAGCTTTATCCAAAATTCTCTAAGTGTGAGTTTTGGCTTGGCTCAATGGCTTTCTTAGGACACGTAGTGTCCAGCGTGGGTATACAGGTTGATCCAAAGAAGATAGAGGCCGTGTAGAGTTGACCTAGACCATCCTCAGTCACAGAGATTCGTAGCTTTCTTGGGTTGGCATGCTACTATCGCCGGTTTGTTCAGGGGTTCTCATCCGTTGCGTCGCCCTTGACCAAATTGACTCAAAAGGGTGTTCCATTTGTATGGTCGGACAAGTGCGAGGAGAGCTTTCAGAAGCTCAAGACAGCCTTGACCACAGCTCCAGTATTGGTTCTACCATCAGCCTCAGGTGCGTATACCGTATATTGTGATGCCTCAAGAGTTGGGATCGGTTGTGTACTAATGCAGGAGGATCGAGTTATTGCTTATGCTTCTCGTCAGTTGAAGCCTCATGAGAAAAACTACCCTGTGCATGATTTGGAGCTTGCTGTCATAGTTCATGCATTAAAGATTTGGGGGCATTACTTGTATGGTGTGTCTTGTGAGGTGTTCACTGATCATCGCAGCCTTCAACATTTATTCAAGCAGAAGGATCTTAATTTGAGGCAGCGGAGATGGTTGGAGTTGCTCAAGGATTATGATATTACTATATTATACCACCCGGGAAAGGCCAATGTGGTAGTCGATGCCTTAAGCCGAAAGGCAGTGAGTATGGGGAGTTTGGCATACATTCCAGTTAGGGAGAGACCTCTCGCAGTCGATGTCCAGACCTTGGCCAATAGGTTTGTGAGATTAGACATCTCGGAATTCGATCAGGTGTTGGCTTGCGTGGTTTCTCGGTCTTTGTTATATGATCGCATCAGGGAGTGTCAGTATGATGATTCGCATTTTCTTTTCCTTAAGGACATAGTTCAACATAATGATTCTAAAGATGTGACCATTGGCGACGATTGAATGTTGAGGATGCAGGGCCGGGTTTGTGTACCCAATGTGGATGGGCTTCGGGAGTTGATTCTGGAGGAGGCCCATAGATCGCGGTATTCCATTCATCCCGGTGCCGCAAAGATGTATCAAGACTTGAAAAAACACTATTGGTGGAGAAGAATGAAGAACGATATCGTGGGATTCGTAGACCGGTGTCTCAACTATCAGCAAGTAAAATATGAACATCAGAGACCGGGTGGTTTGCTTCAGCAAATAGCTATTCCCGAGTGGAAATGGGAGCGGATCACTATGCACTTTGTTGTTGGACTTCCACGGACTTTGAAGAAGTTCAATGCTATTTGGGTGATTGCGGATCGGCTGACCAAGTCCGCGCACTTCATTCCTATGTGTACTACCTACTCTTCAGAATATCCGAGAGATCGTTTGGCTGCATGGCGTTCCAGTTTCTATTATTTCAGATAGAGGTACCCAGTTCACTTTGCAGTTCTGGAAAGCCGTACAGAGGGAGTTGGGTACTCAGGTAGAGTTGAGCACAAATTTTCATCCTCAGATGGAGGGGCAGTCCGAGCGTACCATTCAGATACTGGAGGACATGTTACGTGCATGTGCTATAACAACAGCTACCAGTCAAGTATTCAGATGGTTCCGTATGAGGCTCTGTACGGGGAGGCGGTGTAGATCTCCAGTTGGTTGGTCCGAGCCTGGTGAGGCTAGGCTACTGGGGACTGACTTGGTTCGGGATGTTCTAGAAAAGGTGAAAGTGATCCAGGAGAGGCTCCGTACAACGCAGTCAAGGCAAAAGATTTATGCCGATAGGAAGGTTTGAGACGTGTCCTACATGGTTGGCGAGAAGGTCTTGCTAAAGGTTTCGCCCATGAAAGGTGTTATGAGATTCGGGAAGAAAGGAAAATTGAGTCCTCGATTTATTGGGCCATTCGAGGTGCTTCAGAGAGTTGGGGAGGTGGCTTATGAGCTTGCTTTGCCGCCCAGTCTGTAGAGTGTACACCTAGTATTTCATGTCTCTATGCTCCGGAAGTATATTGGGGACCCGTCTCATATTTTGGACTTCAGCACGATTCAGATGGATGATAATTTGACCTATGAGGTGGAGCCAGTGGCGATTTTGGATCGTCAGGTTCGGAAGTTGAGGTCTAAGAAGATAGCTTCAGTGAAAGTTCAGTGGAGAGGTCGGTTTGTGGAGGAGGTTACCTGGGAAACCGAGCGTGAGATGCGGAGCAGCTATCCTCACCTCTTTGAAGCTTCAGGTATGCTTCTTGACTCGTCCGAGGATGAATGTTTGTTTAAGAGGGGGAGAATGTGATGACCCAGCCAGTCGTCTCATGAGTTACCCCTCAGTTTTTCCCGTTTCTGCCTTATTATGCCTCGCTATCTGTGTTTGATGTAATCACGTTAAATAGTTTGCGTTCGGAGTAGATTGGTAAGAAATAGGATACTTAGTCTTTTTCAAGAAGGTTTAAACCGGAAAAGTCAACCGGATGTTGACTTATGAGTTAGAGGACTCGGATGTGAGTTCTGACGGTTCGGTTAGTTTTGGGATGTGATTTACGACTTAGGAGTGTGATCAAAATTAGCTTTGGAGGTCCAGTGTAGAATTAGGCTTGAATTGGTGAAGTTAGAATTTTGGCGATTTCTGGTTGATAGGCGAGATTTTGATCCGAGGGTCGGAATGGAATTCGGAAAGTTGCTGTAGCTTTGATATGTGATTTAGGACTTGTGTGCAAAATTTCAGGATATTCGGACGTGGTTTGATTGGGTTTAGATCAAATGAGCGATTTAAAAGATTTTGAAATCCTTAGGCTTGAATCCGACGCGAATTTGGCGTTGAGAGGTTGTTTTGAGCATCCCGAAGGTTGGGACAAGTTTGAATAATGTTACGAGATGGTTTGGCATGTTTGGTTGAGGTTCCAGTGGCCTCGGGTGAGTTTTGGATGGTTAAACGGACCATGTCAGCGTTGGGAAGAAAAAACTATGCAGAAAAAACAGAGCCAAAATGCAGTCGGATTTTTCAAATGCGGACCGCATATCTCACAATGAGATAGCAAACTCAAATAGATTTCTGGGCAAGATTCGTGTCAAGAATGCGGTAAGAAATGCAGTCGCATTTCTGAAAAGCGATCGCATTTCTGAAATGCGGATCACATTTCACCACACTGAGACCGCAGACTGAGACAGATTTCTGGACAAAAACCAACGTAAAAAATGCGATCAATAATGCGGTCGCATTCTTGACATGCGGATCACAAACCTTGCTTCGTGCTGAATTGCGGTGAAGGCTAAGGCTACCTTTGCAATGGTCGCGTCAAATATGTAGACCGCATATCTGTTATGCGACAAATATGCAATCACATCTTTGGCCTAACAGGGGCTTATTTTTGACCCATTTATAAATAAGAAACCAGTGCCCATTTGCCATGCAAAGCCCATTTTCATTATCCACAAAGAGGAACACCTCCAAACACCATAAAATCACAACAAATCAACCTCAAAACTATATCCAAAGGAGATTTTCTTGGGCAAGTTCTTAAAAGCAGGAGTTTGGCCATCTTGAATATAGTTGGAGCCACAGAACTTGGATTGCAACTAATATTGAAGGGATTTTTGGAAGATTTTCAAGGGAAACATCGGGGTAAGTGTTCCTAACTCAATCTTAGTCAAATTATCCAAATCTATTGCCATTCTAGTATGTAATTGGTGATTTAAGTTGGAGACAATTATGGAAAACCCTTAAGTTTAGATTTTTAGACTTGGAGGTCAAACCGATGTCGGAATTCGATAATTTTCGTATGGTTGAGCTTGTGAGAAGATAAGGAACCCATTAATTTGGAAAGTTCTAAGTTTTGAGAAGTGGGTCTGGGACTCGGGTTTTGCTAATTTCGGGATTTCTTAATATTTATTGATTGTTTTCGCATGGGTTTTGTTACCCCTGCATATTGTGACATATTAGTTCTAATTTTGGATAGATTTGACGCGCGCGGAGGCCAATTCAAAGGGCAAAGGCGTCGCGGGCTAAGAAGTTAGCTGGTTCAAGGTGAGTAGTGATTGTAAATGATATTCTGAGGGTTTGAAACCCTGGATTGCACATCATAGTGCTATATTGAAGTGAGGCACGCGCTTGATGATGAGCATGGGGTTATTTAATACTGGGGATTGTATTTGATTGCGCATCATAGTACTACATTTTTGATTGAAACTTATTTGATATCCTCATGATATGGGCTGATTGCCATATTTGGGCTTCGTGCCAGTTATTTGCACCCGTCAGGGGTATTTATCACTATTTCTTCACTATTTGATTCATTACTTGAACTCATTCATGTTGTTTTCATTGTTTTACAAAACAGTCGTTTTTACTCAGTTTTGAGATTTAAATGATACTTTTAAATGATGTAAAAGGGATCAGGTGGTACGCCTACCACGAGATATGATGTAAAAGGGATCGGGTGGTACGCCTACCACGAGATATGATGTAAAAGGGATCGGGTGGTACGCCTACCACGAGATATGATGTAAAAGGGATCGGATGGTACGCCTACCACGAAATATGATATAAAAGAGAGCGGGTGGTACGCCTACCACGAAATATGATATAAAAGGGAGCGGGTGGTACGCCTACCACGAGATATGATATAGCGCTTGGGCCGTAAGGGGCCCCTCCCAGAGTCTGTACACCCCCAGTGAGTGCAAGGTACCCAGTGTGATGTGAAATATAGCTCGAGGGGCTGATATTGTGATGTGATATGCCCGAGGGGCTGATGTTGTACCATGTGATATGCCCGAGGGGCTGATACTGTTTTTATGATGTAGCCCGAGGGGCATGGTTTTAAAAAATACTGAGCCCGAAGGGCGATTTTAAATGTTTTCTTTTGCTTCACGTTATTACTTGAAAGACTTACATGTTTCCCCTTTTGAAAACTTGATTCTCACCGATTTACTGTTTTAATGATATTTATTGCTTCAATATGGATTGCCTTGTGCTTTGTGTGGTTTCTGCTTTCCGCCATTATTTATGAGTATTACTCACTGAGTTAGAAGTACTCACAATACTCCCTGCACCACGTGTGCAGATTCAAGCATTGTTGGTTCCGCTCCGAGGCATTGACTACGACTGTCAGAGCGGTGATTTAAAGACTACGAGGTAGCTGGTGGCGTCCGCAGCCCCTTATCTCTTTTATCTTGTTGCTTCCACTTTCTTCAAAATTGTGCCAGAGATATTGTAATAGTAATCTTATTATTAGGATTTCATTAGTTGCTCATGACTTTGTGACACCCCGGTTTGGGCTGTTGTCGGGATGGTTAGCTATGTTTCCGCAATTTGCTGTTATTAAAATATGTAAGTACTGTTATAACTGCTTAAATCGAGTTATAGTTTTTAATTGGCTGGCCTTGTCTTCACGAGAGGTGCCATCACGACCGGGTTTGGGATTTTGGGTCGTGACACGCCCCTACCTCCTGGTGAATATTTTCTTCTATCTTGGCCTCGTGGCGACTCCCCACATCAAGATCACCTTCACGAGCTTGGACTGAGTCACTGCCCCTCGCTTCAGACTCCTCATTCTCTCCGAGTACCTCCACATGCATTTTTTTATTTTCATCTCTCCCAGTGTTATGTGTTAATGAAGCGAAAAGGAATTCAGTTTCATAGAAATCAACATCTCGTGAAACAAGATATTATTTCTTCTCTAAATCATACACTTTCCAACCCTTCTTTCCATAAGGATATCCCACGAAGACACACCTACAACTTCTGCTTGAAAACTATCATCCTTTATCCCTAAGCTTCAAGCATAATATAGCAAGCTAAATACTCGAAGGTGTCCGTACTCAGACACTCGACTATATAATAAATCATAAGATGTCGTTTCATGCAAGATTGAAGATGTCGTTAGATTAATCAAGTGACAACCCGTCAAAATACATTCCCCACAAAAATAAATCAATCAGCAAGTTACCTTAAAAGCGCAAGGCTCGGGCTATAGTCAAGAGATGATGATGCTTTCTTTCCACTCTCCCATTCTGTTGGCGGTGTTCCTGTACACAAATGCAATGACCCGCTGGACGTTTTGAGTATTTTAGCCCCGAGCCCCTATTTATTTCCTCCTCTATGTTATATTACGATTATGTAACTTGTCGGGGTGTTTGGTTTTGGTTTTGGGCGAGTTTTGGAGTGAAATGGGGCACTTGGTCCCTAAGTTGGAGCCTTAAGTTGATAAAGTTGATCGTAGTTTGACTTTTTATAGACGACTCTAGAATGGAGTTTTGACAGTTCCAATAGCTCCGTATAGTAATTTTGGACTTAGAAGCATGTCGGATGTTAATTTGGAGGCCCGTAGGTTGTTTCAACGTGGATTGGCGAAAGTTAGAAAATTAAAGGTTCGGAAGATTAGAAAGTTTGACCGGGAGTTGACTTTATTGATATCGAGGTTGGATTTAGATTTGGAGGTTGGAATAGGTCTGTTATGTCATTTATGACTTGTTGTAGAATACTAGCATATAACGATATTCCTGACTCATATTGAATAAAAAATAAGTAGAATAATGCATAAAAATAAATAAAATATATGTTGAATATATAAACGACCCTTAAACTTATAAATTTTTTTTATTAAGGCATTTCTGACTCATGCCATAACTTATTAGCCCCAAGACCTTTGCTCAAAAGAGAACATGTGAAAACAAAAGGAGGAGCTCACAAAACGGAAAACAATAAAGACTTTAATGTAAACTAGTCAAGGGAGTGGTCAAGATCCCCTTCGAAGGCCCATGGAGTCTCATTTCGAATCTCTGCCTCTTCTTCTGGGGTGAAATCACTAGTGATATTGAATATTTTTCGAACAGCTTCAGGCGTCTTGTTCTTAATCCTATTAGCCACTGTCTCAGCGCACAACTCAAGCAAACTATTGATGTCAAGGAAATTCGCAGCTTCTAAAATATTGAGAATGGCTTTTATGCTAATGCTCATAAATTCCTTGTCGAAGTTCTCAATTTCTTCTTCGTTGGAATAAGTCGAGGAGTGCATCTTCATGTATTCAATGACCTTGATCAAGGTTTCTGTGTCGACCTTGCTAAGAGGGATGACGTTGGAGGAGCATCCATCATCGACCATGTTCTTGATTGTTACAGACTGAATGGCGATGGATTCTTCCAACACAAACTCATCGCCATCTGAGGACTTCAGAGTCAAAAATATTTTCTCAGTGGTCGTTGATGTTGCCTCTGCCATTGTATAAATTTTGGGTCCACGATTATGTTCTTGTTAAACCATTCAAATATATACGAATCAGATAGGTAGGTTCTAATAAATAATTTTACATACCAAATCAGATTATTATATATCAAATCTAATTAAGATCTCTTGATTTCGAAAGTTATTTAATTCAAATCTAAAGAATTAAATTTCTTCCTAAGTTTCATTTTGTAGACAATCTAGCTTCAAATAAGATATTTTAAAATATATTTATCTGTAACTTCAAATGTAGCTTTATATCACGTGAATGTGACTTTATAGTATATTATTTTTTAATATATATTTTATGAATTTATGATGGATTCTAATGAGTGAAATTATAAGATTTTTAACTAAAGAGGACCATTGACTTGCATAACATCTCTTGATATTTTAATTTTAGAAATTCAATAAAAAAATTAATTCCTAAATACCAGTTTTTATTAGTATTTACCTGGATACGACTTTTAAATATTACTAGAAGACCGGATTTACTTGTTACCCTTTATAAGCAAGCTGATTTTTAAAAAAAAAACAAATTGACTAATGTTGTATGTTAATGATTGTTGTGGAGGAAAATATTATAGCAATTATAAAGTTAGCTTCATACCGTAAACATTATAGTCTTTTCGCATGTAATGGTGTTTGACTAGATATGGAGTTTAAGGAAAAAAAAAGATTATTGGGACGTGTAAAAGTGTAATGACCCAATCGGTCGTTTTTAGCTTTGGTAATCCGTTCAGTGGTTCGGGGTCTTGAATGACTTCATATTGTTTAATATGACTTGTGTGCATGGCCATATTTGATTTTCGGATGATTCAGAATGAATTTGGATAAGTGACTCTCACTTTAAAAGCTTAAGTTGAAAATGTTGACCGAGGTTTAACTTGTGTGAAAATAATCCTGCAGAGGTGTTTTGATGGCTCTGATACATTCGTATCGTGATGTTAGACTTGGGTGTATGCACAAAATCGAATTTGGAGGTCCGTAGGTTGATTTGTGTTGTGTTAAAAGTTGGCAATTTAAAGAATTAGATTTTTGATAAGTTTGACCATAGGCAGACTTCATAGCTATTGTGTTTGGATTTCTGTTTCGGGACTTGAAATAAGTCTGTTTTGTGTTTTGAAACTCGTCCATAAAGTTTGGCGTCATTCCGAGTTGATTTGATAGGATTTGGACACACGGTTGTGTTTTTAGAAGTTCTTGAATCTCATGTTGATTTCATGTGTTTTGGAGGTCCAATTCATGGTTTCAGATGCTATTTTGATGATTTGATCGCGCAAACGAGTTCGTATTTGTCATGACCCAAATTCAACATGTCTTGATGGTGCCTATCACAGAACTAGGCAAGCTGACAGCCACAAATAACTACACATTTTTACTTTTAAAACTTGATGAGATAAGCTTAACCGTGAAAAATCTCATAAACAACCGATAAAAAATACTGTGACTTAATACAAACTCCCCTAAAATCCGGATATCACGGAGCATATGAGCAACTAAATGATAATACATTAAAAACTTTTAATATATTTGTCTGAAGAGATAGAACAATGTTCAATAATTGAAAAGAAGGAGAGTCGAGGTTTGCGGACGCCAAAGCAACTACAAATAGCACCGGTGCACCCCAAAGCGACACACAAGGCCTAATGAACCCCTTATCAAGAAGCTCCTGAAGTTGCTCTTTCAATTCCTTCAACTTTACTGGTGCCATACGGTACAGAGGAATAGAAATGGGCTGAGTGTTGTGCACCAAGTCAATACCAAAATCAATATCCCTGTGAGGTGCCATGCCCGCAGGTTTGCAGGAAACACATCCGGGAAGTCTCGCACTACTAGGACACAATCAATGTTAGGATTATCAGCACCAACGTCCCTCACAAAAGTCAAATATGACAAACACCCCTTCCCAGCCATTCGTTAGGCCATCAGATATGAAATCTCCCTACTGGGAACATAGTCCATTGAACCTCTCCACTCGATCCTAGGTAACCCCGACATTGCCAGCGTCACGGTCTTAGCATGACAATCCAACATAGCATGATATGGGGACGACCAATCCATGCCCAGAATCTTATCGAAATCAACCATACTAAGCAATAAGAGATCAACTGTCATCTCCAATCCCCAAATAGTCACCACACACGACCGATACACATGATCCACAACAATAGAATCATCCACCGACATAGATACATGAATAGGAGCAACCATGTGGCATACTGAGATAATACTTGTGATCATTGCATCTAAAGTAACAGCCTCTGGCCTGGCAGCAAAATCATAGCATCGATCCTGACTGCCACCTGATCGGCCTCCCCCTTTAAGGCAACCTCTAGCTACCTGAGCCCCACCCTGAGCTGGTTGAGCGAGTGGTGAAGTAACTGGTGCAAAAGCCATAATCTGACCGCTTTGCTGAACTGGGCCTCTAAAATGATGCGGACACTTCCTCAACACATGTCCAAACTCCCCACACTCGAAGCAACTCCAATCTGCCAAAAGTGCTAAAGACTAAATCAGACCCCGAGAAACAAAATAACTACTAGAAGAACCTGGCACAGATGAACCGTAAACTGATGGAGTACGAGATGAACTCTGAGCAGGGAGGGCACTGGGAGACGACTGACCCAGACGAGCACTGTATGAATCATGGCTAGCTGATGCACTAAGGTGCATCAGACGAGCCATTTGCGCGGGCCTGTAAGGACTACCCCTAATGTGGTAGGACTACCTTCTAGAGGAAACACCGTTGAAACCACCCGAACCACGAGGTCTCTTGTCCTCCCTCTCCTTATGCTCCTGACTACAGACCTGCTCTAGTCGCTTAGCAATAACAACCACCTCGTTGAACCTACCACCTGAAGAATTCTCCTGAGTCATAACAAAGCGTAGTCCATAATTGAGGCCATCAAAGAACCTCCTAATCCTCTCTCTCTCTCTCTCTCTCTCTCTCTCTCTCTCTCTGTGGGAACCAACCATATCGCATGACGATCCTACTCTAAAAATCTCATCTCATATTGGGCCATAGACATACCCTCCTAGCGGAGCTGATCCAACCGCCTATGCCACTCCTCCCTGCGGGTCTATGGAACAAACTTCTCCAAGAAGAGAACGAAGAACTCATGCCACGTAAGTGGTGCAACACCGGCTGGCCTGTGCAACTCATAGGCCTCCCACCATCTGGAGGCTACTCCTAACAGCCGAAAAGTAGTAAATGAGACTCCACTAGTGTCCAGAATACCCGCTGTGCGAAGAATCTACTGGCGTTTGTCTAAGAAGTCCTGAGCATCCTCTGACTCAACCCATTGAAAGATGGCGGCTTGAGCCTCCCAAACCTTTCTAGCCTCTTCTACTCCTCGTCACTCGTAGGTGGACCCATATGGGGCCCCAGCAATTGCAACCGGCTAGGCTGGTAGTACTCCTAGTGTCCCTGAACTACCTGCTCTGGAGTACCAGTGGTGGGAGTCTTAGCACCTCCTCCGATCTAAGAAGTGGCTGGTGCAGTCGGAACTGAAACCGCCTGAGCAAGGCTAGTGCTAACAGTCAATATCTGGGCCAAAGCCTCCTGAAGGCCTGGAATCACAATGGGCACAGCTGGTGCCTGAACTAGTCCTACCGGCTCAACCACATCAGATATCTGCTCCTTCGCTAGAACAACCAATGGCTCCACGGGTGCTGCTCTAGGTGCTGTACGAGCTGCACCTCGGCTTCTATCGCAGCCTCAGCCTCTTGTGGCCCTAGCTGGTGGTACTGGTGGCCATCTGCCTGATCTGGTAGCAGGTGTCCTCACAATCTTTGAGAGAATCGAATAACAGAAGTGTAGTTTCCAGAATTAACAAATCTGCATGACAATAATACAAGAAGGTGAAGTTTTCCAAATGGCTTGGTAGCCTCTCGGAGATAAGTACAGACGTCTCCATACCGATCTGCAAGACTCTACTAAACCTATTTATGACTCATTAAACATATGTAACCTAGGCTCTGATACCAACTTGTCATGAACCAAACTCAACATGTCGTGATGGCGCCTATCATAGAACTAGGCAAGCCGACAACCTCAAATAACTATGCATTTTTACATTTAAAACATAATGAGATAAGATTAACAATGAAAAATCTCTTAAATAACCGATTGGAAATACCGCGACTCAATGCAATAAGCCCAAACAAGGATACATGATGTAACAATAAGTGATAACAAAGATTGAGATATGATATGCAAGTGATGAATACGACTAAGTACATAACTGCAATTTTAGCGAATAACTCAACAACAGGAACGACCTTGTGGGTACTAACAGTACCATCATATAGTCTAAACATGATTTCTAACTTGATTTCTCTAACACATGGAGATTACATGAACAACAGCAAGATTAGGTAACTAAACAGTTCGACAAAATCATCCGAGTCACAATTTCTACGGTGCACGCCCACATGCCCATCACCTAGCATGTGTGTCACCCCAAAATCAACTAAATACGCACGTAATTTAGGGATTCATACCCTCAGTATCAAGTTTAGAATTGTTACTTACCTTAGACCGCGCACATCCTTACTCCAACAAGCCTTTGCCACATAACAACTTAATACAATCAATATAAGCTATATGAATCAATTTCATTCGATAAAGCTAAGTTGCTAAATAAAAGTAAAAAAATCAACCCAAAAAGTCAACCTCGGGCCCACAGCTCGGGATCCAACAAACATTACAAATCCGAACGCCCATTCAACAATGAGTCCAACCATACCAAAATCATCCAATTCCGACCACAAATCGCCTTTCAAATCACCAATATTCGGTCTATGAAGTTTCTCAAATTTTCCCAAATTTTCCAACTCAAAACACTAATTAAATGGTAAAAACAACGATAGATTCATGTATATCAACCAAATCTGAGTTAGAATCACTTACCCCAATCAACTCTTTAAAAATCCCTTCAAGAATCGCCCAAATCCGAGTTCTGTAGCTCAAAAATATGAAAAATGGGTTCTCCTCGATTTTGAAATAAATAACTGTTTCCTAGGTTCCCTTCTTCACGAACGCGGTAAGTGTCTCGCGTTCGCGAAGTGCAAAATACTCAGATGCCAAAATTACTTTTACGCGAATGCAATGCCTCCCTCGTGAACGTGATGAGCACAAAACCAAGGCATGCGCGAACACGACCCCTCATTCCGTGAACACGAAGGCTTACCAGCCTGGTGTCCCACCTGCCTCATCCTTCTACACGAACGGGATCACCCCTCGCGATCACGACGAAGAATCTCTCTAAGCCTTCGCGAATGCATGGCCTTCTTCATGAACGCGGTGAAAAAACTTCACCTGCCACCCAGATACCTTTCGCGAATGCGAATGAGGAAACCAGGCATTAGAATTCTTGCAGTTCAACAAGGCCAAATTCAATCTGAATCTCACCCGAGGACCTTATCCAAACATACCAACACATCCTATAACATTATAAGAACATAGTCGAGGCCTTAAATCACATCAAACAACATCAAAACACAAATCTCACCCCAATTCAAGCCTAATAAAACTAATGGATTTCAAACTTCTACAATCGATGCGGAAACCTATCAAACCAACTCCGATTAACCTCAAATTTTACACACAAGTCATAAATGACACAACGGACCTATTCCTACTTTCAAAACCAAAATTCGAGCCAAGTAACAACCATGCTCTCGGAGTATTAAACCTCTCTCAGCAAGCTCAATCACTCGGCACTCGGCACTCGCACTCAGCACTCAACGGTACCTGTTCTCACTGCTGGTATGTCAGACTACGGAGGGGCAGATCTTGCCCAAGTGCTAATATAAGCCAACAGGGCATGCTGCGCCATGAAGCTCGATCCCATAAATATGACTCATAATCAGGCCCTCGACCTCACTCAGTCACCAGTCTCCCCAGTCTCTTGGGCTCATAAACTCATGCCAATAAGCCCAAACAAGGATACATGATGTAACAATAAGTGATAACCGAGATTGAGATGTGATATGCAAGTAATGAATACGACTGAGTACATAATTGCAATTTAAGCAAATAACTCAACAGTAGGAACGACCTCTATGGGTCTTAACAGTACCATCATATAGTATAAACATGATTTCTTACATGGATTACGACTCGATTTCTCTAACACATGGAGATTACATGAATAACAGCAAGATTAGGTAACTAAACAATTCGACGAAATCATCCAAGTCACAATTTCTACAGTGCATGCCCACACGCCCGTCACCTAGCATGTATATTACCCCAACATCAACTACACAAGCACGTAGCTTAGGGATTCAGACCCTCAGTATCAAGTTTAGAATTGTTACTGTCACGACCCAACCCAGAGGGCTGCGACAGGCACCCGGACCCTACTCGCCGAGTGCCGGCATACCTGCTATCTTACTTTCTTTGTTATCTATAAGGCCGATGAATGCCCGTGTAAATAACAACAATAATCATAATATTTCATACATATCAACATAAATACCATGCCATGACGTGAACATACATGTATAATATAACCTGGCCGACACGGCCATCATGCAAAAACTATACAACAAAAGATACATTTTCCGACAAGGCACTTGCTAACTGTACATGAGTCAACCCACTGTCTATTGTCTATGAGCCTCTACTGAAACATATGTAATGCAGCTTGTGTCGGAACAGGGCCCCGACATGCCCATAATGCCTATAACCAAAATGCATACCAAGACTGTGGCAAGTCTGAAGGATGGATCTCGCCAATATCCGCTGAACTGGATAGCCTACTGTGGTGGGGGAGCCTCGTCTATCTGTCTGCCCGGACCTGCAGCACGACATGCAGCGTCCACAAAGAAAGGACATCAGTACGGATAATGCACTGAGTATGTAAGACAGGAAACATAATATAAGAATAATAATAAATATCAGGATAAGAAACATACAACCTGTACTATCTGAATGCCTCTGAGGGAGACCAATCATATCATGCCTGACGTGCATATGCATATCCATATATATGTATGTGTATATATATATATATATACACACACACACACACACAACGCCTCTGTGGGCCTCGTCATCATCATATACATATGCCTCTGTGGGCCTCCTCCTCATCATACCCAACTGATCAGTGGTTGCACAATAAGTGTCATCGCCCGGCCGACCATAACGTGGCTCAGTGTTTATATAGTTGCAAAATAGGTGCCATCGCCCGGCCGACTATAGCGTGGCTTGGTGTAGTAAGATAGATAATGCATGCTGGACTTATATGAATCATACTTTCATGGTGACGTAAGGTCGAAGAGCTAACAACATATCAATCCTCCCATAAGTGGGGAAACAATAAAAGTACTCCTAGCTTCTAAGAATAGAGTATCTATGAGGGCTCATACGTTCATTGCATTTGTATAATTGGAGTCGTGCGAAGAAAGAATGGTATAGTCTTACATACCTGATATATACTACATCAATTCTCAAGCTTATGCAATCGTTATACTCCTTAGTCTACAATAGAAGAAACGATTCTATCATTTTCCTTTAACCGGTATAGTTATTACTAATCACAAACTTAGTTCTATATGGTTTTCTCCACACCCTTCTTCTTCTAAAACTTCTCAAACATAATAGTAGCACATGCAGCTCATCAACAACCCAAAACAACCATAACCCATTCCATTGACAGTAATTAACTTGAACTTTTTCCCTTGGCTCACATTCACCATCTCATGAGTTCTTGCATGCATAGAGTGAATCATCAAGAATTCCCAGAAAATAATGTATAAGGAAAGCAGTAACTCACCTTGCATGTTTGATAACTCAGCCGTCTTCCTTGGTTCTTCAATTTTTAGGTCCCACTCCCAATTAGGGCTTGAAAGAGAGAGAATCAGTTACGGCTTTTCCTCAGTTCTTCAAATAGAACTTGGAAGAGAGGAAATTGATTAGGGTTCATGGGATTTTGGAGAAAGGGTCGTGTGGCTTTGTTTCCGTTGGGGAGGTCTGGGGTAAAGATGAAAATGGATCTCTTGACCGACCTTGAAGCTTTTTATACTAGTCCTTTGATTTGGCAAATAAAGAATACACGTGTCTGACGTCTGTCAAATTTGCGACCGCATTTACGTCGCATAACCAACATGCGGTTCGCATTTTGGACGCGAACCGTGGTCCAGAAATCTGTCTCATTATGCCACACAGGAGGCCTGATTTGCGGTTCACATTTTTAACAATGCGACCGCATACTGCCCGCATACCTGACGTTGATTTCAGCCTAGAAATCTATCCATTCTGCGATTCATTAGGTGTAATATGCGGTTCGCATTTCAAGAATGAGATCGCATTCTTGGTCGCATTTCTAGCATTGATCCTTGCCCAGAAATCTGCCTTGGTCTGCGATTTTGGCGATAGATTTGCGGCCCGCATGTGCGTTTTGTGACTGCATTCCCAGCTTGGCGAAGCCTTTCGCTCTTTTCTTGACTTTTTGAACTATTTTCCGGGTTCTTAGGCTCTTATATGTAAACTATCTTACGGCAAAATCTAACATACGAGCTTACGGGTTGTAACAGTTACTTACCTTAGACTGCGCACATCCCTACTCCAATAAGCCTTTGCCACGTAATTCGGCCTCCGAACGACTCGAATCTAGCCACAAACAACTTAATACAATTGATGCAAGCTATAGGAATCAATTTCATTCGATAAAGCTAAGGTTTTAAATAAAAGTCAAAAAGTCAACCCAAAATGTCAACCTCGAGCCCACATCTCAGTATCTAACAAACTTTAATAAATTCGAACACCCGTTCAACAATGAGTCAAACCGTACCAAAATTATCCAATTCCGACCATAAATCGCCTTTCAAATCCCCCATATTCAGTCTATGAAGTTTCACAAATTTTCCAACTCAAAACGCTAATTAAATGGTAAAAATAATGATAAATTCATGTATATCAACCAAATCCGAGTTAGAATCACTTATCCCAATCAAATCTTTAAAAATTTCTTCAAGAATCGCCTAAATCCGTGTTCTCTAGCTCAAAAATATGAAAAATGGGTTCAAACCTTCGATTTTGAAGTACATAATTGCTTCCCATGTTCCCTTCTTCGTGAATGCGATAAGTGCCTCGCGTTCACGAAGCACAAAATACTCAGTTGCCAAAATTAACTTTACGCAAATTCAAGGACTCCCTCACGAATGCGATGAGCACAAAACCAAGGCATGCGCAAACACGACCCCCTTTCCCGTGAACGCGAAGGCTTACCAGCCTGGTGCCCCACCTGCCACTTCATTCTACACGAACGCGATTACCCCCTCGTGATCACGATGAAGAAGTTCCCTAAACCTTCGCGAATGCATGGCCTTCTTCATGAATGTGAAGAAAAAACTTCACCTGCCACCTAAATACCCTTCGGGAATGCGAATAAGGAAACTAGGCATTAGAATTCTTGCAGTTCAACAAGGCAAAATTCAATCTGAATCTCACCTAAGGATCCAAGGACCTTATCCAAACATACCAACACATCCTAAAACATCATAAGAACATAGTCGAGGCCTCAAATCACATCAAACAACATCAAAACAAGAATCTCACCCCAATTCAAGCCTAATGAAACTAATGGATTTCAAACTTCTACAATCGATGCCGAAACCTATCAAACCAACTCCGATTAACCTCAAATTTTGCACTTTGCACACAAGTCATAAATGACACAATGGACCTATTCCTACTTTCAGAACCAAAATCCGAGCACAGTAACAACTAAGTCCACTTTCGATCAAATTTTTAACCTTTCCAAACCTTCAACTTTTCCAACTTTCTACAATTCAAGCCAAAATGACCTACGGGCCTCCAAATCAAAATCCGAACACACTCCTAAGTCGAAAAATACCTTACGGAGCTATTGGAACCATCAAATCTCTATTCTGGATCCATTTACACATACGTCAATATCTGATCAACTCTTTCAACTTAGACTTCAAACCTTGGGACTTAGTGTCCCAATCGATTCTGAAACATCCCCTGGAACCAAAACAATCACCTCAGTAAGTCACATAACAACAACGAATATAGAATAAGCAATAAATGAGAAAACGGGGCTATAATACTCAAAACGACCGGTCCGATCATTACATTATAATATTTTTAGACTTGTGTTGAGTTTGGTATGGATCCCCGAGGACTCGTGTGAGTTTCTGACACGTTGAGAAGTGTTTGATAGAGTTAAGTTCTTCTGGGTTTTTCTAATGATGTCTCAGGTCTCGCATTTGCGAGATATGAGTCGCAATTGTGATGTTTGGCTTGAGTTTGATGTGTTTGCATTTGCAAACCCTATGTTCACATTTGCAAATCATGTGTTCACATTTGCAAAGGGGTCTAGGCTTCACAATGATCGCATTTGCGATCATTTTGATCGCTTTTGTGAAGGTCCACTATTTGCAATTGCGAACTTCTCGTTGCATTTTCAATGACAGCAGGGGTGGGAAGAGTTCCGATTTTGCGAATTTCTTCGCATTTGCGTGGTTCGCATTGGTGATCCCCAGGTCGCATTTGTGACACCTGCGAGTGGATAAAAAGCTGAGGGACGGGATTTTTAGTCTCATTTTCATATTTTGGAACCCTAGACTCGATAGGAGGCGATTTTAAAGAGGCATTTTCATCTACAAATATTGGGCAAATGATTCTGATCTATTTCTAATCATATTCCATCTATATGTCTTAGATTTTAACATCAAAATCATGTGAATCAAAATGAAAATTTATGAAACTTTGTCATGTTTTGAAAAATAAGAATTTGAGTTTTGAGAGTCGATTTGGACTCGAATTTTGAAACTAATCACATATATGAACTAGTGGGGTCATGGGTAGTCTCAATATACCATTGGACCCGGTTTTTTATCAGACGAGCTCCGGGTTGACTTTTGTTGACTTTTGAGCAATGGCGTAAAGATCATAGCTTTAATTATTTGAATTGATTTCATTTGTATTATTTGATGTTATTGAGTTTATTTGGTTAGATTTGAGCTGAGTGGAGGTGAACTGTAAAGGAAAAGCTATTTTAGAGTGTTAATTGAGGGCTTTCGAGGTAAGTATCTTGCTTAACGTTGTGTGGGGGAATTTTTCCACAGGGATTGGTTTATTTGTACTATTTAAACTACGTGAAAGACGTGTACACGAGGTGGTGAGTGTGTACACAGCTTATATGTGGAAATTTGACTGGTCTAGACTCATAGGTTTTTATGTACATTAAAATGAAGTTGTCTTATCATGTTAAATCATCCACTGCTAAGTTTACCCATACATGTATTATTTGTAGTTGATTGGTTCATGTTCCATCCTTTATTCCCAAATATACTCTTATATGTCTTAATTGAAGTTATTGTTATCTCTTCCATTGTTGACTTATTCTTATTTGAAGTCATTATTACATGTTATCTCTCCTATTGTTGAGTTGTTCTTAATTTGAAACATTGTTATATATTATCTCTCTTATTGTTGAATTGTACTTATTTGGAATCATTATTACATGTTATCTCTCTTATCGTTGAGTTGTACTTATTTGGAGTCATTGTTACATGTTATCTCTTACTGTTGGGTCATTGTTATTGGGAATCATTGTTACATGTTATCCCGCCTATTGTGAATTACTCTTATTTGATATTGTTGTTGCACACTATCTATCTCATTGTTGAGTTATTCTTGTTGGAACTACTATTACTTGTCATGTATTTCATTGTGAGCCCATTCTTATGTTTCTTTGTTTTTTTAATTCTTTTGTTGATTTACTTGCCATACTCTTGTGTTATTATTGTTGTTGTTGCTGTTGTACTCAGTCTTGTTGAGTCGAGGGCTATGTGTGGTTGTGGTATTGGAATTGTTATAAGGAAATGTTATGGCATATGGGAACATGTGGTATGAGTTGTTATATTGTGTTGTTATGTTTTTGGCACACGTGATACTATTGAGAAGGCTATCAGGATGTTCGTACGTGAGTTATCTGTGCTATTGTTACTATTGATATTTGGACATGTGATGTGACAAGGAAGGATATATATATGTGTGTGTGGGGAAGGAGGAGGGGGGGTTTGCGCATGTGGCAAGACAAGGCAGATATTTACTTTATTGTTGCACACGTGGCGAGATAAGGGGGCTGTGTCGAGGATGATTTGTGATGGCTTGGGAGCATTGTTCTTGATGATATTTGTTTAGTGGTGTGCCTACCTTGTATGAGTCATGTATTTTACTTTTAGTTGTGTCGTTCCTATGTGTCGTACGATGTCCCTACTCTTACTTGTTGACTCAAGTTGTGACAGAACACTTGCACATGCATACACCTAATGTTTATCGATCATTTACATATATTCTCATAAACTTGCCTTATGTGTGAAAGTTGTACTAATGGCGCATGAGTTGTCCGTGCGGATATGAGATATATTTGCTGTTGGCCCGTGAGTTGCCCGTGCGGTTATGAGGTATTGTTGTTGCTAGCACGTGAGTTTTCCGTGCGGATATGAGATACTGTTTGAGTTGTCCGTACAAATATGAGGTACTAATGGTATTGACATGTGAGTTGTATGTGTAGCACGTGAGTTGTTAGTGCGGTTGTAAATTTTAATGTGGGCACAAGATGCCAAGTGACTAGGGTTCGTGACTTGGGACCCGCGAATGTGATTACAAGGTGTAGCACCTCAGAAAAATTCTTGTATAAATCTTGTGTGAAAACGATTGTTTTTTGGGTTGTTACCCGTTTCACCTTACTTGGTTTCACCTGATTTTAATTGTATTCAGCTTACTCTATGGTGTTATTATTTGTTTGTTCCTTGTTGTTAGTTGTTGTTTCTAGTTCTTAACATGAGTATCGTAACATTATTCTTACCATGTTTAGCTTTATATAGTTCTCTGTTAGTTTTATATTCATAATTGTACAGGTTATTAAGTCTAATAGGTATCTTGATTGTCCCTCGTCACTACTCCACCGAGATTAGTATTGATACTTTTGAGTATCGCTATGGTGTACTCATGCTATGCTTGCTGCACATTTTTATTCAGATCCAGGTGCTTCGGACTTTATTGATTATTCGCTAGGTGATTAGGCATTGTTGCGGAGACTCAAGATATACTTGCCATTGTGTTCGCAGACCTATGATTCACCTTCTGAAGTTTATTTTATTCTGTTTATTTCTTTTGCAGAATAGTTGTACTTAGAAATTTCCTAGCGAATTCAGTAGAGCTTATGACTTGTACTACCGATTTTGGGAAGTGCGTTGTTGGGATTCTATTTCAGTAGATATATTAGTTTATCAGCCATGCTTTAATATTTTTGTTAATTATTTTGTTAAGTTATTATTTAAAGTTAGGCTTACCTAGAGTCTAGGTGCCATCACGACATCCTACAGAGGAAAATTAGGATCGTGACAAAAAGATATAATTACGAATTATGATCTTGAGCCTATCATAATATTTTTATCATTATAAGAGTATGTCATAAAGGATATAATGAGAAGTTTAAAATTAAAAAAAATTTAAATGTGAAAATGAGTCATTATTTACTAAAAGACTAATATAAAAGAGTATCTTATAAAATGAAATAAAGCTTTGTCCTTCAAGAAAATGCATGAATTTTCTGCGATGGCTTTGTAGAGATAACTAAATCCTTGGAAGACATGATAAAGTTCATCGAAAATGAGCCCTCCATGGGTCTTTTCTACATTCATACTTAGAGTGAAGCTCCCAGCCTTATCAGTCTCAAGAATAATATTAAGAAAAAATCTCGTGAAGTGACTTTGCACATGAAAGATTCAGAGGATTATATCATCATGATCAGGTCGATGAAAGATTATGGTGCCCCAAATGCTAATGAGATGATTAAAGATCTGAGAAATTTTGTAGCTGTTGTGTCGAAGAATAAGCAATTAAGAAAAAGGTTAATAAGGCAGTCTAGAATCGGATGGTGAGAGTGGTTATCTCTCAAATGTTTTCATGTCAGAGGCGGATTTAGAGTTTAAGGTTATATCACCAAGTTCATTACATTTTTGAACTAATGGGTTGAAAATTTAATATTTGTTAAAAATTTAATAATTTTTTACATATATATCTATACTTTGTGTCAGAAATATTGATTTAGCTGAACACACTGAAATGAGCTCCATTGACTTCTGTTTCAGGTCAACGAAAGAAAAAACGAATACCTTCAAGTGGTCTTAAAAAGAGTATCTTATAAATCCAACTAATAATGAGCTACAAGTATGAAGAAGTTATGGCTGATAAAGAAGCACAGTTAGAGAAGTGGTTGGGAGGGATTGACAATCCTAATACTGGTCCCTGAGAAAATAAGTTTGGTTAAATCTCAACCTGAAATATACTTCTCTCACTAAGATCTTTGCTCGTATCATATATTCATTATCTTTGTACTTAAAAAAATAAATGTTATAGAGAGATTTTAATAGTAAAGGAAACATAAATGAAAGACTCGAGTTTGATGGTCTTGAGATTTGATCCTACTTATCAACAAGTAAATTTAAATGTGCATAAATGTTACTCCCTCTCACTAAATTTATGTAATGCAGTTATGATTTCGAGAGTTAAATAATTTTTTCTTTGACCACAATTTTCACATATACTTAGTAAATAGTTTGAATTGTTAGGTATCATGGCTTATAGTACTTTTTATGTCGTTTTCAAATATATAAATTTTATTTTAAAATATTTGAAAATTATAGGGCTGAATTCACGATTAAAATTAAGAAGTTTGATTCTTGAAATTCGAGTTACATCACATAAATTAGAACAGATAAAGTATTAAGCTTTTCTTCAACTAGATGGGAGGATTGAATGAGCAAGAGTTCCTTCTATATTGAGGATTGTTTTCTCTTGAAATTTCTATCTTAGGTACAAATGAGAAATCCAACCTAGATTGCATGTTCTCTACTAAAATCAAAATGGCACCGCATCCAATTGGAGTTGCTAAACTATCTTTTTCTTAGTACTCACATTGTTGTTCAACTAACTAGAATTCGTTGCGTATAATACCCACCAAAAGAGAAGTTTTTCCTATCAGAATGATAAGTGAATAATCTTCGAAATCAATTTGTTTCAAATTGATCTTCATATGTCATTTATTATGTAATTGATATTCTTAGGTGTCACGGCAAACTATGAAAAGAAAAATTAGAGAAAGTTTCCTTTTATGGTTTTCAATTGCTTGGATAAGAAAGTACAATTTGATATTCCTGATACATATCGAATAAAAAAAAGTAGAATAATGCATGAAAAATATTTAAAAGACACAAATATAAACTAGTCAAAGGAGCGATCAAGATCTCCTTCAAAGGCCCATGGAGTCTCATCCCGAATCTCTGCCTCTTTCTCTAGGGTGAAGTCACTAGTGATATTAAAAATCTTCGGAACAGCTTCAGGCGTCTTTTTCTTAATCCTGTTAGCCACCGCCTCAGCGCACAACTCAAGCAAACTGTTGATGCCAGGAAAATTTGCAGCTTCTAAGATTTTAAAGATGGTTTTGAAGCCAATGATCACAAATTCCTTGTCGAAGTTCTCGATTTCTTCTTCATTTGAAGATGTCGAGGAGTGCATCTTCAGGTAATCGATGATCTTGATCAGAGTTTCTGTGTCCACGTTGCGCATCCATCTTTGACCATGTTCTTGATTGTTACAGACTGATTGGCAGTGGATTCTTCCAACTCAAACTCATCGCCATCTGACGACTTTAGAGTCAAAAACTTTTTCTCTGTGGTCGATGATGCTGCCTCTGCCATTGCTTAAATTTTGGGTCCACAGTTAAGTGCTTGTTCTACCATTCAATTATATATGAATTTGACGGGTAGGTTCTAAAAAATGATTTTAAATACCAAATCAGATTGTTATGTATCGAATCTAATTATTATCTCTTGATTTTGAAGGTTATTTAATTCAACTTTAAAGAATTAAATTATATCCCAAGTTTCATTTCGTGGACAATCTAGCTTTAAATAAGATTTGTTTTTTTTAAAAATACTTACCAGTAGCTTCAAATATAGTTTTATATCATATGAATATAGCTTTATAGTAGATTATTTATTTTTTATATATTTTAATCCGAACTTTGTGATGGATTCTAATGAATGAAATTATATGATTTTTGACTTAAGAGGACTGTTGACCTGGATATTATCACTTGATGTTTTAATTTTAGCTATTCCACAAAGAAATTACTTCCTAAATACTAGTTCTTATGATAGTGCTTACCTGGACGCCACGTTTAAATATTGTTAGATGACTGAATTTGCTTGTTACCCTTTATATTTATAAGCAATTTTTTGAAAAGGAAAATTGACTTCTGTAGTATATTAATTATCAATGTGGAGGAAAATATTATAGCAATTATAAAGTTTGTTTCATACTATAAGCATTATAGTCTTTTCGCTTGAAGGTGTTTGATTGAACACGAAATTTAAGAGAGAAAAATAATTATTGGGATATATGAAAGGTACTTGCCAAACACACAAGCACACAATGGCCAAGTGTGGAAGGGAAAGTCTTGCCTTCTTCAATTGATTAAAATATGTATACATGACATGTAATAAACCTTAGTCCTAACAAATATGAAAAACTAGTCCTAACAAATATGAAAAAGAAAAACTCTCCTAGTCCTAAACATACAATATATTTACTATCCATATATACCCATACACACACGATTTAATACCCCCCCCCCCCCCAA
>MCJB01024150.1:52711-64203 GCA_002018475.1 Nicotiana obtusifolia
CCCCCCCCCAAGTTGGCACATTCGGATTATAAATTCCCAACTTGCACTAGAGAGTAACATATTGAGATTTTCCTAATGCCTTCGTAAAGATATCTGTTTATTGCTCATGTGAAGGCACAAAGCTAGTATGAATATTCCCATTGTCAATGTCGTCACGAATAAAATGACAATCCACTTCAATGTGTTTGGTTTTTCCATGAGAGACTGGATTCTTTGCTATGTGCAATGCTTCTTGACTGGCACAATAAAGATGAATAGAGGAAGTGTAAGTCACTCCCAAACTAGACAAAATTTCCTTCAACCATTTCATCTCACAGATTGTCATTGCCATAGAATGATATTCAACCTATGCAGATGATCGAGAGAAGACATATTGCTTCTTAGTCTTCCAAGATATAGGTGAGTCACCCAACAAGATAAACCAACCTGTGAGCGAGCGTTGAGTCAAGGGACAACCAGCCCAATCGGAGTCATACCATCCATAGAGACGTAGATCATATTTACTTTTTAACAAAATACATTGTCTTATCTCTCAAATGTTTTCAGGTCAGAGGCAAATCTAGAGTTTAAAGTTTTTATCACCAAGTCCATAGCATTTTTGAACTTACAGGTTCAAAATTTAATACTTGTTGAAATTTTAGTAATTTTCCACATTTATATTTATACTGTGTGTCAGAAGTACTGGATATAGTTGAATCCAGTGAAAGGAGATCCATTGACTTCTGTTTCAAGTCAACAAATGAAAAGCTAATAGCTTCGAGTGGCCTCAATTAGAGTCTAAAGAATTTGCTGTAACCTATACTTGTGAGCTTTGCTTGTATCACTCTTCATGATCTTTGTACTAACAAAATAATTGTCAGGAGAGAGATTTTAATAGTAGGGAAACAGAAGTGAAATATTTGAGTTTGATGGCCTTGAGATCTAATCCAGCTTTTCAACAAATAAATTTAAATGTGCATAAATAGTACTCCCTCAGACTAAATTTATGTGATGCATATAGGATTGCGAGAGTCAAACAAGTTTTTATTTGACTACGGTTTTAACATATGTCCATTTATTATTTTGAATTGTTAATTATTGTGACTATAGTACTTTTTGTATCGCTTTTAAATATGTAGATTTTATTTCATAACATTTAGAGATTTTATTTCAGAATTTTAATCAAGATTAAAAAGTTTAATTCTTGAAATTCGAATTGCATCACATAATTTGGGACAAATGAAGTATTAAGTTTTTCTTCAACTAGATGCAAGGATTGAGTGAGCAAGAGTTCCTTCTGTGTTAAGGATTGTTATCTCTTGTAATTTCATCTTAGGTACAAAATATCCAACATAAACAGCATGTTCTGCACTAAAACTAAAATTGCAATGTGTCCATTTGGAGTTGCTAAGCCATCTTTTTCTTAGTACTCCCATTGTAATCCAACTAAATCTTTTTCTTAGTACGTGCGCTGCAACCCAACTAATTAGAATTCGTGGCACATAACACCCACTAAAAGAAAGTGTTATGTACCTGAATTATATGTCAATTATCTTAGGAACTCAGTTTGTTTCAAATTAATCGACATGAGTCATTTCTTATTTAATTGATATTCTTGGATGTCACTATAAACTATGAAAAGGAAAATGAGAGGAAGTTTTTCTTTTTTGCTTTCATTTACTTGGAGAAGAAAGTCCAAGGGCTTGAATAATTAGTGTTAAGAATTCTCATGAGATGAATTACTCTCTTCACTCTAATCCTAGCCATTATTTATTTTTCACTAAAAATACTCAAAAAATATATTTTTTCCGCACCCTAAAAGTATATTTTTAAAGACCAATTAATAAAGGTTAGAAAATTAAAGTGGTGTTCAAGTGAATATTCTAATGGACCAATTTGCACCTTTCATGGGCAGAATACTAGTTAATAACGATATTCTTGACACATATTGAATAAAAAATAAGTAGAATAATGCATAAAAATAAATAAAATATTTATTGAATATATAGATGACCCTTAAACTTATAAAAAAAATTTTTTAAGCCATTTCTGACTCATGCCATAACTTATTAGCCCCAAGACCTTTGCTCAAAAGAGAACATGTGAAAAAAAATGAGGAGCTCACGAAACGGAAAACAGTAAAGACTTTAATGTAAACTAGTCAAGGGAGTGGTCAAGATCCCCTTCGAAGGCCCATGGAGTCTCATTCCGAATCTCTGCCTCTTCTTCTGGGGTGAAATCACAAGTGATATTGAATATCTTTCGAACAGCTTCAGGCGTCTTGTTCTTAATCCTATTAGCCACTGTCTCAGCGCACAACTCAAGCAAACTATTGATGTCAAGGAAATTTGCGGCTTCTAAGATATTAAGAATGGCTTTTATGCTAATGCTCATAAACTCCTTGTCGAAGTTCTCAATTTCTTCTTCGTTGGAAGAAGTCGAGGAGTGCATCTTCATGTATTCAATGACCTTGATCAAGGTTTCTGTGTCGACCTTGCTGAGCGGGATGACGTTGGAGGAGCATCCATCCTCGACCATGTTCTTGATTGTTACAGACTGAATGGCGATGGATTCTTCCAACACAAACTCATCGCCATCTGAGGACTTCAGAGTCAAAATCATTTTTTCAGTGGTCGTTGATGTTGCCTCTGTCATTGTATAAATTTTGGGTCTACGATTATGTTCCTGTTAAACCATTCAAATATATACGAATCAGATTGGTAGGTTCTAATAAATAATTTTACATACCAAATCAGATTATTATATATCGAATCTGATTAATATCTCTTGATTTCGAAGGTTATTTAATTCAACTCTAAAGAATTAATTTTCTTCCTAAGTTTCATTTAGTAGACAATCTAGCTTCAAATAAGATATTTTTAAAAGATATTTATCAGTAACTTCAAATGTAGCTTTATATCACGTGAATGTGACTTTATAGTATATTATTTTTTAATATATATTTTAATCTGAATTTATGATGGATTCTAATGAGTGAAATTATAAGATTTTTAACTAAAGAGGACCATTGACTTGCATAATATCTCTTGATTTTAATTTTAGCTATTCAATATAGAAATTACTTCCTAAATACCAGTTTTTATTAGTATGTACCTGGATACGACTTTTAAATATTACTAGAGGACTGGATTTACTTGTTACCCTTTATAAGCAAGCTGACTTTTTTATAAAACAAATTGACTAATGTTGTATGTTAATGATCGTTGTGGAGGAAAATATTATAGCAATTATAAAGTTAGCTTCATAAGGTAAGCATTATAGTCTTTTCGCATATAATGGTGTTTGACTAGATATGGAGTTTAAGGGAAAAAAAGATTATTGGGACGTATAAAGTGTAATGACCCAATCGGTCGTTTTAAGCTTTGACAATACGTTCAGTGGTTCGGGATCTTGAATGACTTCAAATTATGTAATATGACTTGTGTGCATGGTCAGATTTGATTTTCGGATGATTCAGAATGTGGATGAGTGATTTTCACTTTAAAAGCTTAAGTTGAAAATATTAACCGAGGTTTAACTTGTGTGAAAATAATCCCGCAGAGGTGTTTTGATGGCTCTGATAGGTTTGTATCGTGATTTTGGACTTGGGTATATGCACATAATCGAATTTGGAGGTCCGTAAGTTGATTTGTGTTGTTTGTCGAAAGTTGGCAATTTAAAGAATTAGATTTTTGATAAGTTTGACCATAGGCTGACTTCATGGCTATCGTGTTTGGATTTCTGTTTCGGGACTTGGAATAAGTCTGTTTTGTGTTTTGAAACTCGTCCATAAAGTTTGGCGTCATTCCGAGTTGATTTGATAGGATTTGGACGCGCGATTGTGTTTTTTGAAGTTCTTGAATCTCATGTTGATTTCATGTGTTTTGGAGGTTCAATTCATGGTTTCGGATGCTATTTTGATGATTTGATCGCGCAAACGAGTTCGTATTTATCATGACCAAAACTCAACATGTCGTGATGGCGCCAATCACAGAACTAGGCAAGCCGACAACCGCAAATAATTACACATTTTTACTTTTAAAACTTGATGGGATAAGCTTAACCGTGAAAAATCTCATAAACAACCGATAAGAAATACCGTGACTCAATACAAACTCCCCCAAAATCCGGATATCACTGAGTTCATGAGCAACTAAATGACAATACATTCAAAACTTCTAATATAATTGTCTGAAGAGATAAAACAATGTTAAATAATTGAAAAGAAGGAGAGTCGAGGTTTGCGGACGCCAAAGCAACTACAAATAGCACAGGTGCACCCCAAGGCGACACACAAGGCCTAATGAACCCCTTATCAAGAAGCTCCTGAAGCTGCTCTTTCAATTTCCTTCAACCCTATTGGTGTCATACGGTACAGAGGAATATAAATGGGCTGAGTGTTGTGCACCAAGTCAATATCAAAATCAATATCCCTGTCGGGTGGCATGCCCGACAGATCTGCAGGAAACACATCCGGAAAATCTCGCACTACCAGGACACAATCAATGGTAGGAGTATCAGCACCAACATCCCTCACAAAAGTCAAATATGACAAACACCCCTTCCCAGCCATTCATTAGGCCTTTAGATATGAAATCACCCTACTGGGAACATAGTCTATAGAACCTCTCCACTCGATCCTAGGTAACCCTGACATTGCCACCATCACGGTCTTAGAATGACAATCCAACATAGCATGATATGGGGATGACCAATCCATGCCCAGAATCTCATCGAAATCAACAATACTAAGCAATAAGAGATCAACTATCATCTCCAATCACCAAATAGTCGCCATACACGACCGATACACATGATCCACAACAATAGAATCGCCCACTGGTGTAGATACATGAATAGGAGAAACCATGTGGCATACTGCGACAATACCTGTGATCACTGCGTCTAAAGCAACAGCCTCTGGCTTGGCAGCAAAATCATAGCATCGAGTCTGACTGGGACCTGATCAGCCTCCCCCTCTAGGGCAACCTCTAGCTGCCTGAGCCCCACCCAAAGCTGGCTGAGCGGGTGGTGAAATAACTAGTGCAAAACCCATAACCTTACCCCTTTGCTGAATTGGGCCTCAAAAATGATGGGGACACTACCTCAACACATGTCCAAACTCCCCACACTCGAAGTAACTTCAATCCGCCAAATGTGGTAAAGACTAAATCGGACCCCGAGAAATAGAATAACTACTAGAAAAACCTAGCATAGATGAACCCTAAACTGATGGGGCACGAGATGAACTCTGAGCAGGGAGGGAGCAGGGAGACGACTGACCCAAATGAGCACTATATGAACCATGGCTAGCTGATGCACCACGATGAATCGGACGAGCCATTTGTCCGGGCCTATAAGGACTACCCCTGCTGTGGTAGGATTGCCCTCTAGAGGAAACACCGCTGAAACCACCCGAACCACGAGGTCTCTTGGCCTCCCTCTCCTTACGCTCCTGAATACAGACCTGCTCTAGTCGCCTAGCAATATCAACCACCTCGTCGAACCTAGCACCCGATGAATTCTCCTGAGTCATGATAATGCATAGTCCATAATTGAGGCCATCAATGAACCTCCTAATCCTCTCTCTCTCTCTCTCTCCGTGGGAACCAACCAGATGGCATGACGAGGCAACTCTAAAAATCTATTCTCATACTGGGTCACAGACATACCCTCCTAGCTGAGCTGCTCCAACTGCTATGCCACTCCTCCGGCGGGTCTGTGGAACAAACTTCTCCAAGAAGAGAACAGAGAACTCATACCACGTAGGTGGTGCAGCACCGGCTGGCCTGCTCAACTCATAGGCCTCCCACCATCTGAAGGCTACTCCTAATAGCCAAAAAGTAGTAAATAAGACTCCACTAGTCTCAGAATACCTGCTGTGCGAAGAATACACTGGCACTTGTCTAAGAAGTCTTGAGCATCCGCTGACTCAGCCCCACTGAAAGATGGCGACTTGAGCCTCCTCAACTTTTCTAGCCTCTTCTGCTCCACATCACTCGTAGGTGGACCCACCTGGGTCCCAGCAACTGCAACCGGCTGGGCTGGTATTACCCCTAGTGTCCCTGAACTACCTACTCTGGAGTACGGGTGGCGGTAGTCTGACCACCTCCTCCAACCTGAGAAGTGGCTGGTACGGCTAGAACTGAAATCGCTTGAGTAACGGTCGTGCAAACAGTCAATATCCGGGCCAAAGCTTCTTAAAGGCCTGGAATCACAATTGGCACAGTTGGTGCCTAAGCTGGTCCCACCGGCTCAACCACATCTGGTATTTGCTCCTTAGCTGGAACAACCAGTTGCTCCATGGGTGCTGCTCTAGCTGCTGTACGAGCTGTACCTCGGCTTCTACCGCGACCTCGGCCTCTTGTGGTCCTAGCTGGTGGTACTGGTGGCCATCTGCCCAATCTGGTAACATGTGTCCTCACCATCTGTGAGAGAATAGAATAACAGAAGTTTAGTTTCCGGAATCAACAAATCCGCATGACAAGAATACAAGAAGGTGAAGTTTTCCTAATGTCTTGGTAGCTTCTCGGAGATAAGTACAGACGTCTCTGTACCGATCCAAGACTCTACTAAACCTATTCATGACTCATGAAACATATGTAACCTAGGCTTTGATACCAACTTGTCATGACCCAAACTCAACATGTCGTGATGGCGCCTATCATAGAACTAGGCAAGCCGACAACCACAAATAACTATGCATTTTTACATTTAAAACATAACGAGATAAGCATAACAATGAAAAATCTCATAAATAACCGATAGGAAATATCGCGACTCAATGCAAACTCCCCTAAAATATGGGTGTCATTGAGTACATGAGCAATTAAGTGACAATACAGCCAAAACATCTAAATAGATAGAACAATGTTAAATAACTGAAAAGAAGGAGAGTCGAGGTATGCGGACGCCAAAGTAGCTACCTCAAAAGGCTCCTAGCAGGGTATGCTCCAAGTCTAGCAACCACCCTGTCCCGATGCACCTGGATCTGCACACGAAGTGCAGAGTGTAGTATGAGTACAACCGACCAAATGTACCCAATAAATAACAAGACTAACCTTAGGTTGAAAGCAGTGACGAGCTCAAAAAAGTATAGTCCAAAATCAAATAATAACAACACATATATAATGGGAAAAATGACACTAACAACTCCGAGAAATCTCATAATCAATTTGTACATAGTACGAAAACTTAGACATGGTTTCAAATTCAGCAGTTTAAGCTCAATACAGATAAAATATGTCAAGTATAACTAGCATGAGGAATGATACGTCTCTATGTATATATGTCAAATATGTATGTCACCAGTAATGCAACAAAGTGATAAACTAGTATAGTCATGCTCTCGGAGTATTCAACCTCTCTCAGCACACTCAATCACTCGGCACTCGGCACTCGGCACTCGGCACTCGGCACTTGGCATCGGCACTTGCACTCAGCACTCAACAGTGCCTGCGCTCACTGCTGGTATGTCAGACTCCGGAGGAGCAGAACCTGCCCAAGTGCTAATATAAGACAACATGGCATGCTGCGCCGTGCAGCCCGATCCCATAAATATCACTCATAATCAAGCCTTTGGCCTCACTCAGTCACCAATCTCTCCAGTCTCTTGGGCTCATAAACTCATGCCAATAAGCCCAAACAAGGATATATGATGTAACAATAAGTGATAACCGAGATTGAGATATGATATGCAAGTGATGAATACGACTAAGTACATAACTGCAATTTAAGCAAATAACTCAACAGCAGGAACGACCTCTGCGGGTCCTAACAGTACCATCATATAGTCTAATCATGATTAACATGGATCTCAATTCGATTTCTCTAACACATGGAGATTACATGAATAACAGCAAGATTATGTAACTAAATAGTTTGACGAAATCATCCAAGTAACAGTTTCTACGATGCACGCCTATACACCCGTCACCTAGCATGTGTGTCACCCCAACATCAACTACGCAAGCATGTAGCTTAGGGATTCATACCCTCAGTATCAAGTTTAGAATTGTTACTTACCTCAGACCGCGCACATCCCTACTCTAACAAGCCTTTGCCACGTACATTCGGCCTCCGAACGACTCGAATCTAGCCACAAACAACTTAATACAATTGATACAAGCTATAGGAATCAATTTCATTCGATAAAGCTAAGTTGTCAAATAAAAGTCAAAAAGTCAACCCAAAAAGTCAAACCCGAGCCCACAGCTCGGAATCCAACAAACATTAAAAAATCCGAACACCCATTCAACAATGAGTCAAACCATACCAAAATTATCCAATTCGGATCACAAATCTCCTTTCAAATCCCTACTATGCAGTCTATGAAGTTTCACAAATTTTCTCAAATTTTTTAACTCAAAACACTAATTAAATGGTAAAAATAATGACAGATTCATGTATATCAGCCAAATCCGAGTTAGAATCACTTATCCCAATCAACTCTTTAAGAATTCCTTCAAGAATCCCCCAAATCCGAGTTCTCTAGCTCAAACATATGAAAAATAGGTTCAACCCCTCGATTTTGAAATAAAAAACTGCTTCCCAGGTGCCTTTCTTCGTGAACGTAAGTGCCTCGCGTTCGTGAAGCATAAAATACTCAGCTGCCAAAATTACTTTTACGCGAATGCAAGGGCTCCCTCGTGAATGCGGTGAGCACAAAACCAAGGCATGCGCAAACACGACCCTCCTTCCTGTGAACGTGAAGGCTTACCGGCCTGGTGCCGCACCTGCCTCTTCCTACTTCATGAATGCGATCAACCCCTCGCGATCACGATGAAGAATCTCCGTAAACCATCACGAAGCATGGCCTTCTTCATGAATGTGAAGAAATAACTTCACCTGCCACCCAAATACCCTTCGCGAATGCGAATAAGGAAATCGGACATTAGAAATCTTTCAGTTCAACAAGGCCAAATTCAATCCGCATCTCACTCGAGGCCTCGAGGACCTCATCCAAACATGCCAACACATCCTACAACATCATAAGAACATAATCGAGGTCTCAAATCATATCAAAACACGAATCTCAACCCAATTCAAGTCTAATGAAACTAATGGATTTCAAACTTCTATAATCAATGCCGAAACCTATCAAACCAACTCCGATTGACCTCAAATTTTGCACACAATTCATAAATGACACAACAAACCTGTTTCTACTTTCAGAACCAAAATTCGAGTCCAGTAACAACCAAGTCCATTTTCGATCAAACTTTTAACCTTTTCAAACCTTCAACTTTTCCAACTTTCTCCAATTCAAGCCAAAATGACCTACGGGCCTCCAAATCAAAATTCGGACACACTCATAAGTTCAAAATTATCATACGGAGCTATTGGAACCATCGAATCTATATTCTGGATCCATTTACACATACGTCAATATCCGATAAACTCTTTCAACTTAGACTTCAAACTTTGGGACTTATTGTCCCAATCAATTCCGAAACATCCCCAGGAACCAAAACAATCACCTTGGTAAGTCACATAACAACAACGAATATTGAATAAGCAATAAATGGGAAAACAGCGCTATAATACTAAAAACGACCGGCCGGATCATTACATTATAATATTTTTAGACTTGTGTTGAGTTTGGTAGGGATCCCCGAGGACTCGTGTGAGTTTCGGACACGTTGAGAAGTTTTTGATAGAGTTAAGTTCTTTTGGGTTTTTTCAATGATGCCTCAGGTCTCACATTTGCGAGATATGAGTCACAATTGCGATGTTTGGCTTGAGTTTGATGTGTTCGCATTTGCAATCCCTGTCTTCACATTTGCAAACACCTGTGTTCACATTTGTGAAGGGGTCTAGGCTTAACAATGATCACATTTGCGATCATTTTGATCGCTTTTGCGAAGGTCCACTATTTGCAATTGCGAACTTCTCATCGCATTTGCGATTACAACAGGGGTGGGAAGAGTTTTGATTTTTCAAATTTCTTCGCATTTGTGTGGTTCGCATTCGCGATCCCCAGGTCGCATTTGCGACACCTGCGACTAGACAAAAAGCTGAGGGACGGGATTTTTAGTCTTATTTCATATTTTGGAACCCTAAACTCGATAGGAGGTGATTTTGAAGAGGCATTTTCATCTACAAACTTTGGGTACATGATTATGATCTATTTCTAATCATATTCCATCTATATGTCTTAGATTTTAACATCAAAATCATGTGAATCAAAGTGAAAATTTATGAAACTTTGTCATGTTTGAAAAATAAGAATTTGAATTTTGAGAGTCGATTTGGACTCAAATTTTGAAACTAATCACATATATGAACTAGTGGGGTCATGGTAGTCGCAATCTACCATTGGACCCGGGTTTTGACCAGACGAGCCTGGGGATGACTTTTGTTGACTTTTGAGCGATGGGGTAAAGATCATAGCTTTAATTATTGGAATCGATTTCATTTTCATTATTTGATATTATTGAGTTTATTTTGGTTAGAGTTGAGACGAGTGGAGGTGAATTGTAAAGGAAAAGCTATTTTAGAGTGTTAAGTGAGGGATTTTGAGGTAAGTATCTTGCTTAACGTTGTGTGGGGGAATTTTTCCACAGGGATTAATTTATTTGTACTATTTAAACTACATGAAAGATGTGTACACGAGGTGGCGAGTGTGTGCACGACTTGTATGTGTAAATTTGACCAGTCTAGACTCCTAAGTTCTTATGTACATTAAAATGAAGTTGTCTTATCATGTTAAATCCTCCACTACTAAGTTTACCCATGTCTTATTTGTAGTTGATTGGTTCATGTTCCACCCTTTATTGCAAAATATACTCTTATATGTCTCAATTGAAGTTATTGTTATCTCTTCCATTGTTGACTTATTCTTATTTGAAGTCATTGTTACATATTATCTCTCCTATTGTTGAGTTGTCTTAATTTGAAACATTGTTACATATTATCTCTCTTATTGTTGAATTGTACTTATTTGGAATCATTATTACATGTTATCTCTCTTATCGTTAAGTTGTACTTATTTGAAATTATTGTTACATGTTATCTCTTACTGTTGGGTCATTCTTATTGGGAATAATTGTTACGTGTTATCTCGCCTATTGTTAAATTACTCTTATTTGATATCGTTGTTGCACACTATCTCTCTCATTGTTGAGTTATTCTTATTGGAACCGTTGCTACTTGTCATGTCTTTCATTGTGAGCCCATGCTTATGTTTCTTTGTGTTTTGTATTTCTTGTGTTGATTTACTTGCCGTACTCTTGTGTTATTATTGGTGTTGTTGCTGTTGTAATCAGTCTTGTTAAGTCGAGGGCTATGTGTGATTGTGGTATTGGAATTATTATAAGAAAATGTTATGACATATGGGCACATGTGGTGTGAGTTGTTATATTGTGTTGTTATGTTCTTAGCACACGTGATACTATTGAGAAGACTATCAGGGTGTTCATATATGAGTTGTATGTGCTATTGTTATTATTGATATTTGCACATGTGACGTGACAAGGAGGGCTATATATGTGTGTGTGTGGGGGGGGGGGGTG